>DWAP01003014.1:0-12591 GCA_018230625.1 Heliconius eleuchia
GCGGCGTTGAGTTCTGCCACTCAACACGCAATGCCTCCAGAATCCGGCAGAAAGTAGAGAATGGAGTGTCTTAACACTTGGTTCCCTTTGCCTACCCTGCTGTGTGAAGCTGATTTATATTTTTTTGATATAATTATTTACGTTATATACAAGTAATAGCAACCTTTTTGATTGTTATACTATGAACTTAATATAATTTGGATTATTATTTTTTGTCCCGCATTTCTGATTAAACATATGTATTGATAGACTTAGACCTATTTAATTTATATTTTGACCATAGTATTTTGCATAGTACATAGATATGTACACACAGATTCACTTAAATTAGTTGAAACCTAAATAAAATACATATATTAATTTATTTATAGTTATATTTCTTTTTTATAGCAGGCTAAGGAATAGACTTACTGTTTCGCAATTTGCGTGTTTGCAGGAGCGCCACTGAACAACGCTCTTTACCTCGACATTATAGCGAGAAAATGAAAATGCTAAATATTTCGTTCCCCAAAAGGGAATCGAAGTAACCCCAATGTGCCCCTGCGACGTATCATGTCATAAACAAACACTATAGTCATATAAAGTTTGTTGATGACATATATTGCGAAATAATTAAGTTAGTTGATATCAGAACACAAGGCACAGGTGTTTCATTACCTATCGCTGAAGTGTAGTTGAGCTCTCTCAATTCTATTAAAACTTTCTCAATATCATACTGTGTTGTCTATGAACTTGATTTTATATATGACGTTAAAAAATTGGGTTGTCAGAAAATAAAATGAAGTTTTAAATACATATATATATTATAATTATGCGGTTAAAACTTTTATTATTTGTACCTACTTAAAACTTACTATACGTAGGTAAAAGTTTTAAGTTTATTCATATGTTTAAGAGGTGTTAGTGTTTTATTAATATACAATATTAAAATAACTGAGATTTTTCTGGTACAGTGACGTAACTCTTAACTTAGTGCGTTGTTTTAAAATTAAAAAACTTAATATATTCCTCAAATGGGAATTGAACCCACAAAAATCGTAATCATAATGTGATCATGATGCAGATGAGCTAAAATGTAAATTTTCAAACTAAAGCGCGTCTATTATTCTATTCTAATAGTTCTAATTAAGGAACAAGATAGTATTGTTTGGCTAGAATTTTGTGGTAGAAAGCTAGTACTATTTTAGAGTTGCAAAACGTCCCACTACACATTGAATTGATTGGGAAACTAAACGCATAGAAAGGTATGTATGATAATTGCGGGTTCAAATTCTACTCGAGGGGAGAAATATATTAATAATGAAGGAGGTTCCACATGTGTAAAAAAATCTTTGAAGGGAGATAACGGATTAATTTATATTAAATAATAAGATATCAAGTACAATGAAAATACTAGAATCCGCCACATGCTGTGTATGGCGGGTAGAGCTGAACGAAGCTATGCGAAGCCTTAGCGAATTTTTTGTAAACATTTTGCGAATTTTTTGTCAAAATTTTGCAAAATTTACTGTTTTGTTGACGCTCTAAGTTAAGGTTAGCCAAAGTTCAATCTGTGTGCGTGAATTTTAAAACGTTCTCCAGCTTAACTCTATGGGACACTTTTGGACCATTTACTCAAAAACTGCAATTAAAATTATCACTAAACTACTTCGCTGGGATCACCGTTCCGTTCACAAGGTTCCTGTAAAATTTCAAAGCTGTAGGTTTAACGGTCTATAAGTAGCATTACAACGGAACACACTTTTGACCAGTAAGAGCTTAGCTTCGCTCAGCTCAATAAATTTAAACTTTGCTAGCTATAAAGACTACACTAAAAATTATAGATAATTTGACATCTTGGAATTATAACGAAAAATATAACTGTTATTCTAAAATCTTATTATTCGTGTCATATCTTTAAAGTTAATAAAGTATATTATAACTTAATTATCTACAAACTCAGTTCCGCTTGCTGAATTTCGTTTATAAAAGTGATTGACGGATCTCGATCAGCTAATCTTCCACCCAATCACTTACCCCGTGAACAAGCAAAATTTCACAGATTATAATCATATTGCCTCACAAATACCATTTTTAAATTAATTTTATCTATGAGTGCTATTATAATTTTTATAATAAAAATAAATACAGGTCACTTTTTTTTTTCTCAATTTCACGCTGTATTCAGCAGGTTAGGCAGAGAGAACCAAGTGTTAAGACATTCGGTTCCTCACTTTTCTGCCAAAATTTCGAGACATTGCGTGTGAGATGCCTCGCTATTACAGTGAACATTTTTTTAATGAATAGATGTGATAATACTTTATGTCATTTAATTAAATTATAATTATAAAATCGGATAGCACCGATGCGTTTACGAGCAAGCGTTAATTGGATTAATGATTCTGCCCAAATATTCCATCAGAATAATTATAATTAATCAATATTTAATATGAGAACGATGGGTGTTAAATAGCAGCTCTATGTAGTGATAAAACATTTTATATTTTTTAATATTTATGTTGGTAATAGTAGTATTTCGTCATAAGCTCATATAAATATTTTAAATAAATAATAATATTCAATTTAGATATGTTCTCTCAACTTCTCGAATTCTAGAAGTGACTAGTAGAAGCGTAAGGTGTCAGATGAAATTAAGATTTTTCTACTAATTAATAATATGAAACACACACAACAAAGTAAAAGGAATTTGATTGAAATAAAAGAAAAACAAATATAAATGCTCTTGGTTTTATTTTTTGTAACGACCAGGATATTAACGTATAATGTACAGAAGTTATAGATATATCTAAGTTACATTTGTTATAAAAGCATAAAGTAAATTCAAATACAATATTATATTCAGAATATATAGTAGTCTATTGAAGAAATATGAAATGCTTTATTATTATAACAACTAAATGTTGTTACTTCAAACGAAATATACAGAATAGCACATATTTTATAGCTTTAAATACTTATTATTATATATTAGTAGGTTAGAATATGTTTATATATAAACTTGTCAGTACTGCATATTATTTACAATGAATTTTCAGTATAAATCTTACAATATTACCTAGTAAATAAAGAATTTTTTTTTCATTGAGTCTGCTAAAATTTATACCAAATACACTTTTTATTAGCGTAACGTACATAATATACTTAGTCCTTTTTTTCTAAAATCATCGATTTAACTTTGTTTAAGTCAATAAAAATACATTATCTTGCAAAGTTATATTAAAAATAATTAAATGAAATGAAATGTAAAAATTAATTATTAGATAATATGAAGAGAAGTACTAATATTTATGGACGTCAATGAAAGATAACAATACGGAACAGTAAAAATTCATACAAAGAAATATATGAGATATATTTGGAATATCTGCCAGTAAAAAGAAACTTTTCCATAGCAATTATTCATCTCTATACATTCATTGTAAACATTAACTATTTCTGTTTCAATAAGTGATCTTGAAATAGGAAGTACATGGAAATTTGTTTGATTACATTTTCTATATCCACTTATATAATTATATACAATTTAATACTAATTATTATCACGTTACGCGCTGTTTGAGGCTTTAATAAATGTATCAAGCACAAAATTGTTTCAAATATTTTCTAGAACATTCTATATTTTTATTTTTAGAGCAATATTGTTTCTGTGTAAATAAAAACATTTAAATGATCTATTTATATTTTATTGTACATACGCGGTAAAAGCATTAAATATAATAATACTTAAAATAAGTAAGTTAATAGTTAGTTAATAATAAGTAAAACGTAAATAAGACTTTAGAGTTTTGTTATTAAAGGTTAAATTAATAATTTCAATTTATTTATATATAAACTTTGTATATAACGATTTGCGCGCTTTAAATAAATGTTTTAGCTGAACAACTTTAAGATAACGTATGTAATAAACTAAATATTGATACAATACTAACCGTTGCAGTAGCAATACAAGCACTGTTAGCCATTATAATTACTTTACCATCGTTTGCGTACCATTTGTTGGCTCTATCTGGGACTCTATTACTTTTTTCAGAATCTTTATCGTCAAAGTCATCATCATAGACTTCTGTGCCATATTCATCATCTGAAGTAGTCCTTTCATCAGGATATTGGTAAATATGTCTATCATTGCCTGGTATTTCTACAAAAAAAATCAATTAATGTGAAAATGGACGCCCAATTTTTTTTGTTTATGTTATATTATAAGAACAATGTTATTAAAATAAATCTTACCATATAATCTGATCTTACTCTCCACGTCTCCGAGAGAATTTTTAGCTACACATATATAGCTTCCTAGGTCATCTCTACGAATATTCTTAATTGTCATTGACATTTCGGCTTCGAACATAGACTTTTGTCGAACAGTCATCTCGTGATGCTCTGATGGTATTATTAACTCACCTGCGGGACAATTTATTACTTAAAACGTTTGCTTTCAAATCTAATATTAGAATTTCATCTTTCGCCCGCCAAGTTTTATGAAAAATGTAAAAACTTCGGACAGACACCTAGAGTTTTATATCCGCTTTATAATTTGTTTCTTTTATATTCGTGATGCTTTACAAAGTTAATCATAATTCTATTAGCGGCTGTATCCAATTTGCTTGCTTACAAACTAATCAAACTGTAATTAAAACCATAATTTGCTAAATTATTACTTTGATTGATTTATCATCATATTATATGTTTGAAACATAGCTTACCAGGATCTTTAACCCAGTAGTTTATAGACTTCGGAGATGATTCGACATAGCATTCGAGTGTGACATCAGTGCCCAACGGTGCTCCCACAAGTTGATTTGGCACTTGAATAACTGGATGAACTATATAGACATATATACATTTCAATATCAATTATGCATATTGTAATAATATTATTTTTTATTGAAAATACAAAAAGCAGTGTTAGGTCCTTAGATAAAGATTAGGGGATCAAGGGAAGAATAGAGTACCATATTTTTCGATCCAAAGGTGAACCTATCAATCTCACCCACACGCGGATCGCGGCATTAGCCATGGCCATAACGGCCTTGGTGTCTGAATAACCTATAATAAGTTTTACAGAACGAAAGTTTAGTGCAAGGCAAACAGAAACCCCTGCACAATTTTTTCCTAGTTAGCTTCAAAGGCAAAGACACAGTAGCTTCCCCGAGTTCCCGATCCCTTAATTGAGATAAAAATGCAAAGAATCCTTGATCTGAGAGCACTTAAAATACGAATTTAAAATAATAGAAATTTGAAACGGGAAGGCAAACTGCTGAGCTACATAAGGGAATGGATCATTATCAAAACTGTATTCCATCTAGCATCGGACAGAGCAGAGTTGGAGAAGTTAGCGGCTAACCTTCAATATTGAAGAGGCATCCAAATAACAAGACATACATTTGTCATACAGAAATATTTTTTATTTATATATATATTTATCTTTAAGTATTCAATTTCTAGAAAAAATATCACTTAACCAAAACCAAAAGTTTCATAAGTTATAAACACTCATTATATAATCATTAATAGCCTAATAATAAAAAACAAACCCAAATAAAACGTTATATCCCCGTAAAACCTTACCTATGAAGAAACGCGCAATAAAAAAGTAATAATTATGTTAATTACATTTCTTTATGTAATCAATTTGTAATTGCCATTTTCGATGAATTTGTTGTCGTAAAAATACAAATAAGAAAAACTGTGTCAATTATCTTAAGCTTCTGAGTACAAATAGAAGTTCTATTTTAAAAAAATATTATGATCTTATCAGGACTATATTGAAAAAAAAAGACGCCGGTATCGAGAGAGGAGTCGTGTTTTATATTTTATCAAGGCAATACTAAATTCTTTAAAATATTTTAAATTTTATACAATTGAGTTTCATTATAAGAATAAAATATTATATTGTTAACTTACAATGTACGCTTATATGAATCCGCTTGCTCACCGACGGCGGCACTCCATTACTTGCTATACATAAATATGTCCCCATTTCGGAACGCGATATCTTCGTCAATTTCAATATTTCACCTTGGTAAGCTATTACTGTAAACATATTGTCCTTGTGTGTTTAACTTATTCTAATCATTTATGTGTGACTGTACACGTGATGGGTATAGGTTCGATTTTCAACTCCATCAACCCTGAGTATCAGACTCAAATAAATACTCTCTGCATACTCCAAAACGTAAGATAAATGAGGATAAAAGAATTTTAAAACATATGTATAGTCGATCATGCCGACGTAAATTATCTTGTTTAATTAATGTACTATTGTGAAAAATAGAACAAGAAATATTAAATCTTACACCGAGATTTCCTTAAATGACAAAGGTCTCCATAATCCACGTAAAGAATTTCAACATTCCTACAATGCGACCTGAGAGTGTACTCAGCGTAGAACTCTACTAATTACTACAAACTTTAAACAATACTGGACGCGAAACTCATCCCGGGAATAGTCGCCGCGGAGCTCATTGTAGCGCCACAAATGCGGTCACACAGACGTTCGTATTATTATACATATTCAGAAAAAAAACAATGCTTCCCGTCCTTGCTCTATTCAGATAACTAAGACAAATGAAATATTTTTCCTGCAGCCCGCCCGTTTGCCCGGTTTGTTGTAATTTGAGGTCACCAAGTTGTGCTGCATTTTTCCAATTACCAACAACCAGCCAACAGATGATTTATTAAAACGACAAAACTACTTGATAAATACAATGAAAATATTACTTTATCATGATATGCTGTAGCGCACCATTTCATTTTAATTATTTATTGCGTAATAATTTTATTTTCATTTTCATAAGTAAGTTCTTATGATAATTCAAATGTAATAGTAAAAATATATATGTTCAAGAGCTGGCCGTAGTTTTAATTAGATGTAAGATTTGATTTTATTATTACCTAAAGCAGTGTACTTAAATCTCAACTATTTATTTAACTGTTTCTTTTTGTATTGTTATTATTAACGTGATAGATCCTCCATACAAATTATTTAAAATGAAGTAAGTAACATTGAGTGATAAAAATGATAGACAGATAGAACCTTGTCACTTTACAGTTATTAAAAATCATAATAAATACTTTATACCTATATTTCCTTGAGGGAATCTAGATGAAGATTTGAACCTATAGTCAACTCCAACAGATACTAGAGAAAATGGTATTTATTTAACTATAATTGAACGATAAAATGTGTTAATTTGTTTTTAGGTATATAGGAAAACTATATAAAAAAAATAATTTTATCGTGGGTATATTTGTACAGGTAAAACACAATAATGTGATATTCAACGGAAACTATTGTATATTACGGCATTTTTATTACAGTTGTAAAGCTTCAGCCACGATTTCAATCATACGTAATAACCGAGAGTTCCATGTTATTTTGATTTTATCTTCAGGTTGGCACCATGCGGGGCTTCTAGGTAATTTTCCTTTAGTATATTTTAGGATGGATCTATACTTTTACGACATTATTTTTATATTAACTGTAGAAAACTATGTACTACTTAAATCCACAGTATTTATGAATATTTTATAGATATTTATTACTATGCTAGTCGTTATACGAAAAAATTGGTAACTTATATGACTGCTTATATTTTATAGCTTAGCTGGACGTGTATATTGTATTTTCTATAAAAAATCTACCATCTTACGATTTGACATGTAACTAACTCATTTACCTTTAGTTTTTGAGCCCATATTATCTCTAACGACTATTTCTTGTCCATCTTCTCGTTTCCACATGACTCGTGGTGGGGGAATGCCTCTCGCTCGACATGATACTCGTGCTGTCCCTCCTTCCGGTACCATAGTGTCTCCAGATGTCTCCTCGGGAATAAAATCTGGTGGCACCACCACTTCAAGATATCCCATCTAAGCAAAAAAGTTATGTAATATAAAATAATAAAATCAACAAAATTATATTTATATTTAATATCCCTTGTTTTATACATTAATTTATTGATAGTAAATCCTTTTACAGGTATTCACCCGACTACCCACTAAACCTCACGAAGCCCCGACCAGTGATGGTCGCACTGGTCGGGGCAACGGGAGCCACAAGTCTTTGGAGAACCACATCGCCAAAATCGAGTAATCTAATTGTCAGTAATCTTTAACTATTAAAAAGTTTCATATTAAACTATGGTAAGAACATATAAAAATAATAGATTAAATCAAAACCAAATATTTTTTTTATTATTAGTAAATATTAATAAATAATTTTAAATTAAGTATTTCAAAAGGTAAATATTTTTTTTCCTGTATTTAGTAGTAGACTTAACTAATTGTATCTATTTCATAATGTTTTACATTATATTATTTGTATATCAACTTTGACATCTAATATAATTAATTAATATATTGAATATGTCTGTACTGCAATTTTATAATTCCAATATACACATAACCAAGCTGGTTTGAATGCATTCCGCTTACGAAAAATGAATTATTTCGTACCGTTTTTCGTTTCGATAATCACATTTTAAATTAATTGAAACCTTTTCAGTTCTGAGCACGATATATTGAAGCGGGCGTCGAATGTTAAATAGGCAGAAGAGGCAATTTGCTTTACGATGCTTTTGAATGGTAACTTTATTTTGGGTTCGTTTAACGTACCATTTTTGAAATTAATATACTGCGGTGATATACGTGTGTATGAAAATGGCCAATTTGTGGTTGATTTTTAACGGTGACATTAATTTTTTTCATGTATATTTGCTTTATATTTTTTTTGTGTGATTCAAGTGATATTTATTGAAATAATTAGTATGAAATACTTTGAACGTGTACAGAATATAATAAGTACTCTACATATTATATTGTAATATATAAATATTATTAATATACATATATTGATAGTAAATAATATAAGCACGAAAGTGGTGGGTCCGATACCCAGTTCGGAGAATGACATATTTAATACTTTCATCTCTTCGTAACGAAGCTCTGGTAACGAAGCAAAGCGCGGCGTTGAGTTCCGCCATTCAACATGCAATGCCTCGAGAATTCAGCGAAAAGAAAACGAACGAACGAAACGTCACTAAGACTCCCTGCCTACACTGGATGAACTATGAACTTAAAAAAGAAATAAAATAAAATATATGAATAAATAAATAAAAAATAATAAATATTGTAATTTGAATCTTTTTTTCACATCGCAAAAAATAAAAAGAAATGATAATCAAAGGTATATACTTACTTGACTCTTCATAGGATCGGTGTTGATTTGGCACATATACTGTCCTCGGTCTTCTTCCTGTACGTTCTTGATGTGCAAGTACCAGGTGGAGTGGTCAGCGTGAGACACCGACACGCGGTGGTTGTGAGTGATGACGTGCTCGTGGATTGCTTGAATTGCTTTTGTGTCTGCTTTGACCCAGCCCACCTTTGGACAAATTATTTCTGTAGTGACTCTTTATAGTAAACAAATAGAAATGTCTAGTAAAGCTAATTACAATTTTAATATATTTTATTGATTGATGAAATATTTTGCATCACGAGTATAAGATAGGTTGTGTTGTAACAACGGACTGTAAGCGCTGTGGTTGTGGGCCCTGTGTCTCACGAAAAAATATTTTTTTAGATTCACATTATATCCTGTTCAAAGCAGGGTAAGCAGTGGGAACCTTGGAACCTAGTTTTAAGGCACTTCCATTAAGACATCTGTACCCCACGGACTACATTCCCACAAGGACTACCCTAATACTAGGTTGGTACCCTCTCCCACTAAAATTGCTACAGAAAGTCATCATATCCTTAAAAATGATTTATAATTCACTTAAATACCTACACTGTATTAGACAATAATTTCACTAATTAAGCTTTCAACCAATAAGTAGTTAGCTTGAAGTGCCAGTTTATATTATTTTATTTGATAATAATGACTTCACTAAGATTGTTTAATCATCATTAAAAACTATATTTTTCATTAAATTGTATTTTTAGCATCATTCTTTAACCCGGCAGGGTAGGGGAACCTAGTGTTAAGGCACTTCTGTTTCTCATTTTCCAGCGAATTCTGGTAGCATAGCTTGTTGCCTCGAAACCAGAGCGAAGAAATTAAAATTTTTAATTTCCTCATGTAGTAACAGGACCATCTGTCGCGTTTACAGTCACACTTTGTGCTCCTGCGCCACGACTGGACTCGACAAAACAGTTATTTTTCAATCACATCAACAATCTAAATCTTCTATTTATTATATTTTATATAACATTTTTTGATACTTAAAGTAACATAAATTAAGCTTATTTATTTCAAGCACGCCAGTTACGAGGATCTAAACTTACAATCGTATCAAAAATCTTTTAAGAGCAAAAATGAAATCTTTTAGGAACCACAAAATTAAGATAACAAATAGGAATCAAACCTATAGCTGTCGTGCTTTCATTACCTATTGCACAACAGAAACGTCAATCCGTATATACTTCTGTATGTATATGTTAAACTTTATTTTCTTTAACAAATAGCTCAAATTCGTTTCTGTTCTAAATGTATGGTCAAATATAGGTTATCTTCATCTAGCTCGAATTAATATAAATAAATAAATCAATTCAGTAATCATAAATTCTCTCTTCAATAACGACTATAATAGCCGCATATAAAACACTGGAGAATACGATTAAAATTATCGGTTTCATTTTAACAATTCACATACAAACGATGTATAGAGATTTAAGAACGATATTTTTAGCTTTCTGTTTTATTTTTTATTTACGTTATAAATGGGTATTTAATATGTACTATAAGCATTACATTCATAGTTTATTGCTGTACCTTTGCTTATCTGTTGTGTACATTTCTAATTGCGATTCGATTACACGCTGTATTGATCTAGAATTCTCTTTAACCATTGAGACAATGTTTCTCTTTGCACAAATTAATATTAAATTTCAAGTATCAATATAGATGCTTTATTTGAGTTTTCATTTAGAAACATGCGATATTTAAAGTTTTTGTTTTAGATTTTTTATTATTATTCAGACACTGTCAATAAGCATTTATTGCTTTAACTCACTAAGTGTTCACTTCAGTCAGTGTCCCGCATATAGCAGGATAAGCAGAAGGAACTTAGTGTTAAAACACTCTATTTCCTATTTTCCGCCGAATTTTTCAATCCATTGTGTGTTGAGTGGCGGAACACAACGCCGGGCTTTGTCGGACTTTGCTAAGAAGTAAGTGTTCGCTTGATATATATTTATAACAAACACCAGGTGGTAAATATTCAAATTTTTATTTTAAATTACATCATTGAATATATTTTTTAAATCACTTAGGTCTATTGATACATTTCATTGCGTCAGTAAACATAAATAGTTAATATGCAATTAATGGTCTCACTGATAAGATAGTGGCTCTACGTAAACAGTAATAACCTGTCAATTTGATGACAGCTCTGTGATTTATTTTTGCAAACTAAATTAACTATAATGCTATATTTATTTTATAAACATAATATATAAAAATAATAAAGTTATTTAATAACGGCACTCCGTTCTTCACTATTTGCCTAATTTTAAGGCATTGTATGTTGAGTGGCGTAAATCAACGCTGCGCTTTTCCTTATTACCAGAGCGAAAATATGAAAATATAAAAAAATTACGATTCATTTCTCCGTGTGGGAATCGAACCCACAGCCGCAAGCTTGTGCCTCGTAATTACTATATATATTTTTTTCGTTAAATAAAAATGGATGACGCGACTGAGGTATGTGGAGATGGCTCTCTGGCTTTTCCGCTGGGCATAAAACTTAAAAACTATAAAATTATACATAAAAATATCAATTCACTCTGTCTTATTATGCTAATGTTGCAATTGTCGTAAATCTGATAATACTAAATATTTAATATAGGCACTCACTCGATAATTGCCTAGGTTCCCGACTATACACTTAAAGGTCACGTCGCGGCCCACGGGGACCGTCAAATTAGTGATGGGCTCAGCAAATTCTGGTACTTCCACTGCCCCTGTCAACAAATGATTTAATATAAATAAAGATTACTTAGATTACCTAGTAATAACTTATAAAATGAAAAAGAAACTAAAATAGTTCTTTTTTATTCATGTTACGAATCACACATAATTTATTAATTAATAGCACCTTATCACATTAGCTTTGATACTGTTTTAAATCTATAAAGTACCGTTATATTAAAATACAGCGACGTAAAATGTAAAACAACACTAAATCAGTTAGTAAAACAATGGCTGGCTTAGTATTAGGGCTGATGAAACAGGAAAGGAGTCGCAAGTTTGCGGTTTGTGTGCTTGGTCTTATCTCTGAAGTCACTGTGAAGTTGCTGCTTATCGTTGCACGCTTCATACTGTCAGCTGCAGTTCTAGTTTCACTCAGATCTTGCAACAAAGTTAACTCAATGTTAAACTTGCAACACGCTAACAAATAAGTTTTGTGGAAGCATAATTGATTTTAGGGGCAGAAGTTACGAGATTCTAAGATTTTTAACTCTTTATTTTACTTTTATTATTTTTATGGAGATATTGAATAAAATATATTAATCGTCTCAGAAGGTGTATGTATCTACGAGAAGTATCTATACAATACATCTTACACCATATTTGGACTATATACATAC
>DWAP01003015.1:0-12589 GCA_018230625.1 Heliconius eleuchia
GAGATCTCTTATAGAGATAAGTCCACCTTTGTACACGATTTTGTTTTAATGTTTTTGTCTATTATGTGTTTTAGTACAATAAAAATATAAAAAAAATATATAAAATACTAATTAAATAAAAAAAAACATATTTCATTATAATTAAAGCTCTATTTATTAACCGCGAAGTATTCTTAACTTAACCTACTGTTCATTTGAGAAAACTTTTCCCACCATATACGCGGGAGTATCTTTTACTCTTTTACCTTTTAAATTAATGGAATTTGGCAATAACGAAGGGTAGCGACGATGAATACCTCTCGCTTCTGGTGTCCATGCACCCACTGTACATATGGTATCCTTCTTAGCTGTGACTGACACCCACCCTATGGATGATAGGACTATATCACCACAACAAGCCTTAGGTCCTTCTCCCTTAAATTTGAACTCTTTACTATATCTTTTTAACCCTGGCCAGTTTTCTAATCTCTCCGATCCTCCTGATGGTACAGCAAATAATTCGGATCCTATGAACTTGTCGTAAATTTCATCAGCCACATCAGTCGTTAGAACAGTGATGGGAAGCTTTTCAGAGCAAAATATTGTGAAACGACACGGATTTGGAGATTCAATAAGGTCCACTCTAGCTAGCCCTGCAATTAAAAGTGTAGAACCCGGCCACAAGTAATAACTTTGAGGTCTTATGAGCATCTTGGGTATAGTTAGTAATAGTTCTTCAGTGCTAAGCAGTGAAAGGACTTGGTCAGGATGTATGACACCAGGAGTGTCATATAACCACTTACTTTTCTTAAACAGTTCATGTTTTTCATCTAATACAGTCAAAGGTTGACACTTCTCAGCAATATTGTCATTGTAAACTTTATACTCTGTAAAAGTCCTGCCGATATGACCTATTAAAGATGGCGCTTCGGTTGCTTTCTTTCCAGATAACTGCTCATTACGTATTATTTCCTCCGTTCTTAATAATTTGGCATCTGACTGAAGTCTTTTACTCCGTTCTTGAATTTTCCATCCAGATGGCCTGTTAATTGGAAATTTCAAGAGATTTAATGTAGTTCCAGGCCACCGACTTACTGTTGCTCTTTTCACTATGTCTATAGCATGGACTTTACAGTAGTCTGATTGTAATAAAGCATTAAATAGTGAACTTTTGCCAACATTGGTACATCCCACAAGAAAAACATCCCCTTTGTACAGCCACAGCTTGAACATGGTGGATATTAAATCCTCAACTCCGTAGCCTGTTTTTGCTGATATTAAAGCTACATGTTTTATATTTGCTTCTTTTAGCTTAGTTTTTCTTATTTCTGATTCTAGAGATTGTTTGATCCTTTTCAGATATCCTATACTGTCACCTGGTAATAGGTCTACCTGAAATATGATAAATATTCTTTAATTTTTATTCTTATTAATTTAACTTTCTTTAGGTAACAAAAACGAAACTTATAATAAATCAATATACATTTACAAGTTTTGCATTAAAAGTAAGAAAAAATGTAAATTATTTTTTATCACTATAGAAAATATTACCTTACCTTATTAGCAACAATAAAGAGAGGTCTGTCAGTGCCTATAATGTCTACAATGCCAGGCCAGATAGAGCAAGGAAAATCTAACAGATCCACCATTAGTAGAACCAAGGATTTTACATGCCTGTAAATTCAAAACTTATGTTAGCTTACTAATAAAAATAACCAGTTGAAGTCAGTTATGGCACAGGGGCAAAAGCAAGCAACTGTAAATGGGTTGTAGGTTTGATTCCCACTTGATGAAAGGAAATATTTTCATTTTATCTCTTTGATAACGAGACAAAGCACAACATAGATTTCCACCGTTCATTGTAACTTGCAATGCCTTCAGAATTCGGCAGAATGGCAACGGAAGTCTTCTAAATCAGAATAGAGATGGATTTAATTAACAATGTGACTTCTTGAATTTCAACCAGATCCCATAATTGGAACGTAACCAAACTTTCATCAAACTACCCTTGAAGTCTATCCTTCTGAATAAAAAAATCTTTGGTGGATTGGTGGGATATTGACTTATTCATCCATTTGTCGGTCGCACACATACGTAATGCAAATGTTGTGGTTTTCTCAAGGTCAAAATTAACTAAATTAAAATGAGACAAGGTGAGAAGAAATTAACTCTCAAATAAAAATAGAATCATTAATATTAGTTTACCTAGTCAAAAGTTGTGATGTAACAAAAATAGTCTAATTATTAACCTCCTTTTCTTACAATTGGTTAAAATATAACAATTCATTTGCAAATAAGCAGACAATTTCTACTTAATAACCTGTAGGCACAGGGAACCTAGCCCCCCGTTGAGTGTATGTTAATATTCTCAACGGAGGGTAGAGTGGGGAATGCCCAATGATGGTGAATGATCTCAACACCACACTTTATTCACCAGAGCAGTAAAATTAAAATAATTGAAATAGTTAATCATTCCAAATTCATATTAATCAAATCTGAACCATCAGATTTGTATGATGCTGCCTAACTGTACCCCAACTCATTTGCTTATAGATATTTAAACAACAAAAAGAAAAACATAATTCACACAAATATTTATTTTCAAAGAATTCACCTTATAGATTGTAATAGTTTCTCATATTCTTCTGGTTGTACAGTCACATCTAGAGCGATATTATATTCTTTGAGGAAATGACAACGCTGGCATTCCAATGTTTTCAGTTCTTCCAATTCTCTCCCTTTAAAAAGTTCACTTGGTAAGTATCCAGGTATTGCAGGTTCATTGCAGTGTAAGAGAGCACCACAACCTCCACAGGGAACTTGGCTGATTGGCACTGTTGGGTCAGGAGTTCCATAATTTTTACACCAAATTTTGTCATCGCCTTCATCATCACTACCTTCTTCTATGTTGTTAGAAAGACGAGTATCATCAAAATGTTCATAATTTGTCATCCACTTATTTATGGAGGATCTATCAAACTCATCAGATTCTGCCTTCACACTTGTTTGTTTTGATATTTCAATATCATCTTGATTAATTTCAACTTGAGTTGTATTTGCAAATGGTAATTTAAATACTTCTGTGGTTTCTTCAACTACTGTAGGTTCATTATTTAAAAGTCTCTCTTTTTCTACGTAATACTTTAAAGATATGGGTAAAGGAGGCAAACTTTTTTGTTTTAACTCTTTATCTTTCTCCCTTTTGGCTTTCGCGATTGTTTTAATGTAATATTTGAAGTGACCGAGTTCTAGCTTTTCATGTTCTAAATATGAGCTGAAAGTAATTTTATCTTTATATTGTTCTAAAAGATCTTGAAATTTATTATTTTCATAGCTATTTTGATCCTTTTTCTTGATTATATCTCCACTTTGCGAGGATTTCACATGGTTAAAACGACCGAATACACTGCACTGACTACGTAACCTCAAAATCTTCTTTACTGAGTATATCATGTTGAATGACACAATTAAAACATTACATGCATAATATTTTAGTCTATTTAAATAATAAGGCAATACCTTTTAACATTATTTAGCCTAATTTCTTAAACGAAATCAATTGTTGTGACTTTAAAGCACGCGTCGTTGAAAAATGTCTAATGTCAAACTGGCTTCTATTTTGTTACTGTCACAAGTCATCTGTCACCGAATCATAGTGTTGCTATACGCAAATATGTGACCAGAATGTATTACATTATTATCAATGGATAATTATTTTAAGTATGTGAAGGTTTTTAAATATTAATGTTATGTGAATTTATGTTTTTTATGAATGAAACATTGTATTTAATGACTCATTAGCTAATGCACAGTGTGATTGTGTCACAACTGTTTTGTATTCATCGTCGGGGCTTAATCACTTGTGCAAACTGTGAAAGTTACCTACGAGAAGCTACCTGTTATTTCCATTTACTGTAACAAATTAGTCATATTATCATTGAGATGATATTCACAACATGGATAAATGTAGTAAATGTTTAATTTTAATTTTAGTTTTTATTAAAGGTTAGTTTTAGTAGGTTTTTTGAAAATCTTAATTTTAGGGGACTATTGTGTTTTTGATTATAGTATTGTTTTTATGTTATTTTCAGGAAGGTTTTGTGAGTTGGATGTAGATGAATGTACATTAATGCCAAAAATTTGCAATCACGGAGTTTGCGTTAATCTTCCTGGATCTTATCAATGTTACTGCAAACCAGGTTGGTACTATTTACATATTTAGGTATGCTATGTGATTTTTTTTTTTTTTTTCTAACATATTTAAAAAATATTTTTTTTTATTTAAGGCTATACCGGCGATAGTTGCGAACAAGATATTGATGAATGTTTGTCTTCTCCCTGCAAAAATGGCGGAACATGTCAGAATTTGGAAAATAATTACGAGTGTACTTGCGTAGAAGGATATGAAGGTATAATTTGATTGTTAGTGTGAGTTTTTATTTTTTCTTTTTTTCTAGATTTTTAATAATTTTGTTTTTACAGGAAAAGATTGTTCAGTGAACATCAATGAATGTGCGACTAACCCTTGCGCCTCTGGTTCTACTTGCGTGGACGGCATAGCGAGCTACAAGTGCGTGTGCCAGGAGGGCCTCACCGGGCCGCACTGCGAGATCGACATCGACGATTGTGAGGTATATTTTAAACTAAGTAACTTTTTGATGAGTTATAATATTATGTTAATATTTTTAGTGGTAAGTGAGATAAATGAGTAGTTTTAAAAATATCTGTGTTCCGCCACCGACAGTCCCAGCCCTGTGAGCACGGAGGGCGCTGCGTGGACGGGCTCAACAGCTACACGTGCGACTGCGCCGGCACCGGCTACACGGGCGCCGACTGCGACGTCAACATCGACGAGTGCGCGCCGCGGCCCTGCCGCAACGGCGGCACCTGCCACGACGACGTCAACGCCTACCGCTGCGCCTGCCACCCCGGCTACTCCGGCCGCGACTGCGAGACCGACGTGGACGAGTGCGCCTCCGCGCCCTGCCAGCACGGCGGCGTGTGCCTGCAGCGCAGCACGCGCGCCCTCTACCGCGCGCGCGACGCGCCGCCGCTGCCCGTGGGCCCGCAGCCGCACATGCTGCTGCCCGCCGCCTTCTACCAGCCCTTCGCGCCCGACGCCGCCGGCGGCTACGAGTGCGTGTGCGTGGCCGGCACCGCGGGCGCGCGCTGCGAGGTCAACGTGGACGAGTGCGCCTCCGCGCCCTGCCGCAACGGCGCCACGTGCCGCGACGGCGTGGGCGCCTACTCCTGCGCCTGCGCGCCCGGCTACGAGGGCGCGCACTGCGAGCTCGACATCGACGAGTGCGCGCGCCACGCGCCCTGCGCGCACGGCCGCTGCACGGACGCGCGCGCCGCGTACTCGTGCGCGTGCGACGCGGGCTGGGGCGGCCGCAACTGCAGCGTGGCGCTGGCGGGCTGCCGCGGCGCGCCGTGCCGGCACGGAGGCGCGTGCGCGGCGTGGCTGCGCGGCGAGAGCGAGCACCGCTACAACTGCTCGTGCGCGGCCGGCTACTACGGCGCCGCCTGCGAGGCCATCACCACCATGTCGCTGGAGAAGAGCAGCTACGCCGAGGTCAACACCTCGCGCGAGGAGGGCTACGACATCTCCTTCCGCTTCAAGACCACGCTGGGCAGCGGCCTGCTGGCCATGGGCCGCGGACTCACCTACTTCTTCCTGGAGCTCTCCAACGGCCGCCTCAACCTGCACTCCTCGCTGCTGAACAAGTGGGAGGGAGTGTTCATAGGGTCTAACCTGAACGACAGTAACTGGCAAAAAGTAAGCAAACTGCATACATGACTATATAAAAATAATTAAAGAAATAGCAAAATATTAAAACAACATGGCAACGACTCAGGTATTCGTGACTATAAACTCGTCGCACCTGGTGCTGGCGGCCAACGAGGAGCAGACCATCTACCCGATCAGCCAGAACGAGGCGTTCAACGCGTCGGTGACGTCGTTCCCGTCGACGCGGCTGGGCACTGCGGGCTCCTCCTACGCCACGCTCACGCACGGACCCAACTTCTTCATCGGCTGCATCCAGGACGTCGTCGTCAACGGACAGTGGGTCAGTCCCTTATTTATTACTAATTAGTAAATGCTTATTCCGGAAGTTTGGTATTGTATGTCGTAATATACATAGGTAGTATATTGCAATATATCAAAATTAGTTTGTTATAAAAATTATAAACAACACATGTTATAAAAACATTGTTATAAAAATTATAAACAACACATGTTATAAAAATTACAGACAAGTTATAAAAATAAGAAATTGGAGTTAATTTGATGTCTTAACTAGGTACTACCTGAGGATGCCAACACAAGTCTCCCTCTGGACAACGCAACAGAGGCCGAGGGCGGCGCGGACGGCGAGGGCGGCGCGGAGGCGGCCGAGGTGGCGGAGGTGGCGGAGGGCGGCGAGCCGGAGGGCGTGCGGGCGGCGCGCGCGCTGCTGCACGGCGTGCTGGCCTCGTGCCCGCGCACGCCGCAGTGCGCGCCCAACCCCTGCCTGTCGGGCGGCGCCTGCGAGGACCACTGGACCACCTTCCGGTGCACCTGCCCCAGGCCCTATCTGGGCGACACGTGCCAGTACAGTAAGTACTCACGCGTGTATACTTTGCTAGAGTTTATCTGGCTTGACATAGCTGCAGCTGTGTCATAGCATCAAATAAAAGATAATTTATAGATATAACACGCACAAGAATGCAATGTAAGTAAAAAAAACCAGAAACACTAGATATACACTTGTGTCCATGTAAAGTATAAATACGAGTATACGGAATAATAATGATTACTATTGTCTCTATTTATAACATATCTCTTTCTGGAAGACAAAAAAAAACGAATTATTTCTAACAATGTGTCCACAGATTACACAGCAGCTACATTCGGTCAGGAGTCCGCGAAACCCCATTCAGTGGTTACAGTACAGGTGTCGGACGCAGCACGCCGCGCCGTGCACGCGGCCCTCGACATATCCATGTTCATAAGGACGAGGAAACCCACTGGACAGATATTCTACCTGGGATCTTTGCCCAAGTGAGTAGATAATGGCTAGAAAACTTCTGTTGGACGGGCCCATGGTTGGTTATGGCCCATTAAAGTTTAATTAGACATTACAAATAACAATTATTTTTTATTTGAATATGTTAATCTACACCAAAATAGAAAAAATATTGTGTAAATATTGTATCGTATAGTCGTATATTACGAATACATCACATTAATCTCGGACACTTCGTAAGACATGGCATGAGTCACACACAACTCTGAGTTATTTATATCTGGCCAAGACTTAAAATAATATATAATTTAAAATGAATTTGGTAAAAATGTGTCAGATATGGCCAAACAGAAGAGACGTTAGTGGGCGCGTCGTTGAAGGGCGGCGAGCTGCTCGTGCACTTGCGCTTCAACCAGACGCCCGAGGACTACACCGTGGGCGGCACCCGCCTTGATAACGGACACCTGCACCTTATACAGGTAATATCACTTATAATTAATATAATTATATCATAATTATCTCCAGAAGTACTGGGTCTGCCACTAGTACTACTGGTACCGGTACTACCGCTGGTACTATCAGTACCGGTAGTGCTGCACCAGCGGCAAAATAACTATTAGTGCTAACCAATACTACCAACATTAATAGCAGCGTTAATCATAGAGTTATCATTATAGTTATTAAAACAGCCCGCCAACACATATATTTGTATAGCCTAAATTTATATTTTGATTGTAGGTTGTCAGAAACTCCACGTTGGTTCAAGTAAAACTAAATGGCACCGAGTACTTCAGAAAATCGATATCCGCAGCTAAACAACTGGACGCTCAGGTTAGTTTAAGTTTCAAGATGTCATTGTTTATCCTTATATAAGCTTTAATATTAAACTTTACCTAGGATAATCATTGTTTCTTTAAAAATATCGTTATCATGTAAAAAGTTTTTACTTTTTCCTAATATGTACTATGTGCGTTGGAAACTTAAAAAATTGTCTGTCATTAGAAAATCATATATTAAAGAAAAGAAAAGAAAAAAAATTTTGATTCTAAATATTACATTTTACTACAGGACTCGTTGACGCGGATTATACTACGCTTTGCTATAACAACGTGTATGTCACTTTATGAATACAAAAGTGTAAGAATATTGTTAAATGTATGGTAGTGTGTGTAATTTTATACTCCCCCGTCCGCACAATTTTCGTACAAAGTTCCAAAGTTTTTGCTTCACGTATTAACATATATAAATTCTCAATCACAGGTACTTTATTTGGGCGGGCCTCCGCCTACGCCTACACCGCCGCCGCCCTCGCCGACCCCCGAGACCCTGCCCTCGGCGTCCCCGACCCCCGCCCCCGGCGCCCTCGCTGCCCTCGCGACCCCCGCCACGCCCGCCGCGCCCGCCGCCCTCGTGGCCCCCGAGCCTGACGATGATGATTACTTTAAAGGTGTTATACAGGATGTGCAAGTGAGAGTTTTGATTATATTGTTTTTTAGTTTGTTTTGAGTCGAAGAGAAAAAAATACAAGAGAATCATGTTATACTTTTCGTTTTACCCGTTTCAATATTGGGGGGTATATACATTTTTTGCAAATGAGATTTTAGTGCTGAATTTATAATAAACTACGAGAATTGATCTAAGGGGATTAAGCAAAAATGACATTTAGCATTTTTGTATACTTATAAAATTTCCATTTTTTTTTATCTTCACACCGTATTTCGCAACGTAGCACGATATGCAGAGGGAACTTAGGACGCTAAGAGGGAAGGAACTCCGTTCTCTTCAAGATACTTCTGTTCCCTACTTTTTGCTCCGAATCCTGGAGTCATTGCATGTTACTTGGAGAAATGACTTCGATGACTCCTCGTCACCAGAGCCAGGAAATCATTTCCGCGAGTGGGAATCGAACCCACAGCTCGCACAAGCACGTTGTGCCCCTGTACAACTGGCCTCTAGTTTGTAGCACCGTTAATGTATAATTCCCCTTTTGCAGGTGTCGAACGGCGTGAACATAACCGTAGTGGAGTTCTTCCCGCTGAAGGTGCCCGGCGTGCCCGCGCCCTTCGGGGAGGTGTCGCTGGAGGCGGCGGGCGTGCTGCCGGGCGTGGTGTCGGACGACGCGTGCGCCTCGCGGCCCTGCCTGCACAACGCCTCTTGCGCGCTCACGTGGAACGACTACACGTATGCGCTCACATTCCAGTGCACTAGCCGGGTTACGACCACGCCTATTGACTTAAGAAAAATATTGATTTCAGTAATATGTTACAGGTCAAAGAGGCGCGGGTTCTAACCTACATTTAACTGTTTATACCAAATCCTAATATGAATCTGTTTTCTAATGCACCAATTATATTTTTAAAAAGTAAATTTAAAAATTTAATCCATGGTACAGTTGCGCGTGTCCGCGCGGCTACAAGGGCAAGCAATGCGCGGAGGTGGAGTTCTGTCAGCTACAAGGCTGCCCGCTCAACTCACACTGCCGGAACCTCGATCGGGGGTAAATCATTTTAATATCTAAATTAATTTGTATAAATACATCGAAACTGTAAGTTAGAAACAGTTATAAATGATTCATGACACTATTTCTAAAACACAAGTTAACACTTAAGTTCACTCTTTCTAATGTGTTCTGCTATCTATATGTGTATTTATATTTGTGGTGAAAGCGCTAATCTTGGAAGCTAAAAAATCAACGATCTCGAAATTAATAAAATATTGTTAGTGTTCAACAATACTCCATTCACCGTGGAATTTATTATACTATACGCCTAAGAATGTAACAAATGTAATCAATCAGATACGAATGTGTGTCCAACGCGACGTTCGACGGCGTGAACACCGCGCTGAGCTACCGCCTGCGCGTGCCGGCGCCCGCGCACCACGACCTGCAGCTGCCCAACTCGCTCACTATCACTTATAAGTAAGCGCCTTATATTTATTTATTATGCTTTTGTTTTTATTTAGATCCGATATAACGCTAGAGACCTGAATAATCTATAGGTAATTTTTGTTTTATTTTGATTTTTATTGCATTCATTATTTCGCTAATGCATATTTAAATACACAATTAGTACGTGATTAACTTAAGTATCTTATTAATTAAATACATAGTCAAACTATGAAGTAACTACAGTTAGATTCTATAATTATTAATGTTAGATTATTTATTTATTTCTTCTAATGTAATTTATAAGTTTTTCTAAGTCTGTGAGAAATTTCATTATATTTAATTATGATACAAAATGATTATCAAAGCATTAAAACAATTACGATATACTTACAATATGTAAATAATATAACAGGAGCAAAGTAGGTGGCACATTATTCCGAGCGGAGTTGGAGGGCGAGGGCGAGGGCGAGGGCGAGGGCGGCGTGTTCAGCGTCGGCCTGTACAAGGGGCAGGTGGGCGTGCAGTGGCGGCTGGGCGGGCTGCCCGCCCAGAGGCGCATGCGCTCCCGGCGACCGAACCACTTGTGGGTTACGCTGCGTTTGGTGGTGACTGACGGCACCATTACAGGTACCTGTGTATACTTCTAAATGTCTTATTATATACGCATAACATAATGGTCGCCGCGAGGTTAGCTGTAAAGTATTAGATAATCTAACAACGCCTCATTCACGGAAAACATGCAAATTATTATAATTATGAGCGTATAGAGGATTTTCGACATAGGTTTCAAAATCATAAGTAATCTGCAAATAAGTAGGCTAAGCCTAAAAGATTGGTATCATAAAAAAATTATTAACTGTTAATTCACTCATGACATAAATATGGGGCGGATATATAAATATTAAATATTAAATTTATGTATGTCTCATTAAGTCTTACCAGTTTTTTGAGACAGGGGCTATAATATGTTGATCGTACATGTAATTTCAAGTATAATATTGCTTGCATCAGGTTCATTCGTCGAGCCGGACGGGCACGAGGAGGTGGGTCTGTCGGACAGCATCGACGTGGGCGCGTGGCAGCGCCTGGTGACGCAGGGCGTCCTCACGCTGGGCGGCGTGCGCGCCTCCGCGCCCGCCTCCGCGCCCGCCCCCGCGCCCGCCCCGCTGCTGTACACCACCAGCACTGTGAGCATGTAGCGCGGCAACCAGAGAACAAATATAAAGAACGAAAAATTTAAATATTGTGTTAATGGGTTCTTCTTTGTATTTCAGATCGAAAATTCGACTGATCCTAATATTATAGAGTATTCGGAAGGAGATGAATTCATAGATGATAATCTTGCTGGAGAATATTTTAAGGTGAGTTTGTTTAGTTGTTAATTTTTTTTAAAGTAAATATACTTTATTTAATAAGGCCTCTCTCTACGAGCACTTTTGAATCATCAAGCTACTTAAAAAGTAAGTAGAGTCAATACTATATGAAGCTACCACCGACGCAGGGCAGTTCTAACAGAAGAGATGGCTAGAAGTTCAAAGCATAAATATTTTTTTATATTAATTTTCTTTTGTTTTGTTATAGGGCTGCTTGGGCGCTGTACACGTAGGGTCGCTCTTGCTGCCCTTCTTCACAGAGGAACAGCTGTTTGTGGGGTCCGCCGCCGCGCTGCTTGCTGCCCAGCCACATTACGCCCTACTGTGAGTTTATTGTTACAAACACTGTAGATGTAATAATGTTTAGAGATGTATTTGAATGTAAGTACGTCGGCAGGTCGGGCGCGCCGTGGGGCGCCAGCAGCGGCGTGGGCTGCGTGCTGTGCGTGGAGGCGCAGTGCGTGCGCGGCGCCTGCTCCGACGTGCGCAACTCCTACACCTGCGCCTGTCCGCCCGGCTTCGACGGCGACTACTGCCAGCGCGACGTGGACGAGTGCGCGCACCACGCGTGCCAGCACGGCGCCACGTGCCGCGACCACGTGGCGCGCTACTCCTGCGACTGCCCGCCCGGCTACTCCGGCGCGCTCTGCGAGGTGGACGTGGACGAGTGCCAGTCCGCGCCCTGCCAGCACGGCGCCGCCTGCCGCGACCTGCCCGGCGCCTTCCGCTGCGACTGCCCGCCCGAGTGGCGCGGCGAGCGCTGCGACGTGCCGCGCCAGCGCACCTGCCAGCACGCGCCCTGCGCGCACAACGCCACGTGCGCCGACGTGCCCGACCAGCACGGCAACAACTACACGTGCGAGTGCACGCCCGGCCGCGTCGGCGTGCACTGCGAGCTGGCCTACTGCGAGGTGACGCCGTGCGTGCACGGCACGTGCGAGGGGGAGCCCCCGGCGTGCGAGTGCGAGCCGGGCTACAGCGGGCCGCTGTGCGACCAGGAGCGGGACGAGTGCGCGGGGGAGGCCGCGTGCCTCAACGGAGGGCGCTGCGTGCCGAGACATCGGCCGCCGCTGTGCGAGTGTCCGCCAGGTGTGTATGTGTTGGTGACATATGTACATATAACATGCTGCATAAACAAAACTGCATATTGTCTATCCAAACGACAGAAACATATACTTTCCTCAACAACATTTAAATCTTTATATTTAAATTGTTACTGATCTATAAAAAAATATATAAATAAGTAATTTAAAAATATAAATAATAATTATATTTTATACGACCCGCCCGCGGCTTCGCCCGCTTAAACCACAGAATTATTTGCTTAATACACTAAA
>DWAP01003016.1:0-12589 GCA_018230625.1 Heliconius eleuchia
CCTCTGGTGTTGCACGGGGCCGTGGGCGGCGGTAGTCACTTACCATCAGGTGACCGGGACGCCAAAATAACAGTAGCATAAAGTCTATTTTATTTCCAAAAAACGTTTCCGCGTTTTTAGTGCGCGCGGTGGGTACGCGCCTCCATAGATATAAAATATATTTAAAAAAATATCGAATATTCACATCAAGTATGAGGCATATTAATATCAAATATTCAGATCTACAGTCCCAAATATCTAAGTCAACGCAATCAAAAATGTTTGATGCAAAACGAGCATTTATGCATCTTTTTTGCGCAATTTTGTATAAAATTCGTCGCATAAACAAAATCTCCACCCTCCTCCAACCTACCCTCTAGGATACTTCCCGTGGACGTTTAGTTATGTAACTTTGGAGGAAAAAAGAGCTTGTAAGCTCTTTTTATACCAATAAAGAAAAATATCGAAAAGTGAAAATTTGTACATACTTCATAGAACAAAAAACATTACAAACTTGTAAATGTAGCCCTATTTTATACAAAATGATTGCATATGTCCGCCAACTTAAGTTTGTTAATTTTTGTAAATAATAGTTCCCGTTGACTTACAATCTTGAAATTGGTCAGTTTGTTTGTCTGGAAGCCCTTGGTCTGTGAACCCAACATGCACTTGACTAGTTTTTTTTTAGTATGTATAGAAAGAAAGGAAACATATTAATTGTTACACTTATCCCAACAAAGCGAATTGTCGCTTTTAATATTTAGCGTAAATTAAGTGAGTATATTTGGTTGCTGAAATAAAATTTAATTTCACTTCAATTATTTTCAAATGCATATATATAAACATATTAGAAAAACCAATGTTAGTGCACTTTTTGCTAGTTAGGGGTCCGATCTTTAAAAGTTAAAGGTCAAATTCTTATAGGGTCCCTTTGTTGCCCGTCTGTTCATCTCTCAAGACCATTTGTCTCTAAAGCGCTTGATATCAATGGAGCTTAAATTATACCAAATATTCAAGTCTCTCCCTTGTATGTCTATCCCTTGATTTAGATTTTTTTATGCAATCGATTTTGTTGCATTTTTTATGAAGTTCGCTGCGTAATCAAAACCCATAGAGTGCATCCCGTGGACCTACAGTTATGAAATTTTAAAACAGAAATTGAAAATTTATAGGTATTTCATACAAAATAAACATTACAAGCTTATATTCGTATTACATACAAAAAGAGCGCAAACTTAAGTTTCTTCATTTTTATGAGTTGTACTTCCAGGTGACCTACAATCCTGAAATTGATATAGAAACCTCGGTGGGCGAGTTCGATTCGCACTGAACCAGTTTTTTTATTTTAAAATAAATAGACAACACAGTATGATGTCTTCACAAACACTGAATTCACCTATTAAATATATAATTCTGAGATTCTAGAGAAAAAAACTTATAATTTTCTTACTTATAAAAACGAAATATTTAATATTTTCATTTCTTCGCTCTGGTAACGAGGCAAAGCGCGGCGTTGAGTTCCACTACTTATCACGCAATATCTTCAAATAACAACAAATGTGGCATTCAAAAATATTTATAATAAAATTATAACTTATATCAAAACGTGGTGTAATTTATTAACATAAATAAAATTCTAGAAGAACGATGGGACTCAACGGTGTGGAAGTGGACGGTTAGCAGGATAGTGGCTTGTAATTTTAGAGACGACTTCCGTCCGCTCGCTCTCGCCTATCAAATCACTCTGCTAATTTTAACACGGGCTTGTACCGACTATTTGCAGGTAATTTGCATCTTTGTTTATCAAGTTTTATCAATAGTTTATCGTAAACGGGTTAAATTATTTTATTACTCACATTTTTATTAATATTTTTTTTTTATTACTACAAATATAGTTTTTTTCCTTTTTTTTTTGCAGCTTCACGCTGTATCTTGCATGTAGCAGAATTCTGGAGACATTGCGTGTTAATTGACGGAACTCAACGCCGCAAGTTTTACATGTTATTAGAAATAAGGTTCTATCGCTCTAATGAAATGTTATGTTACATTGATCAATAAATGTATGAAACGATGCGTGTTCTCACTAAGCGAAGCAAATTAAAAACATGAATGAACCACGGCAAAATTATGAATAAGAACTGGATTTTTTTGTACTCCAAAAAAAAGTGGAGGCAAATTGGCTATCGCAGAGATCAGAGATTAGTAGAGGAGTCAGTCGCTGCAGCTGGCGCCAGCTATATTTGTATCCCTTTGAAACACCGCCCTCGTGTTTTCACTCAGTTTACCTAATTCCAATAGCTGTCCGACGTAAATAATTTAAACTCAGCTTTACTGAACATGTCAAAGGCAACGTTTTACTAATTGTTTCAGCTTCAGAATAGTTGGTATTATGTTTTATTTAGATTTAATGTACGAGCGACGTGTTTAGATATTGACACTTACTTGGTTTAAATTCTCTCTATATATAACTTAACTTAGCTTCACGCACGCACGCTTCATCGCTAGCAGGATAGTCAGAGATAACTTTTCTATATATCCGCAAGAAGAAATCGAAGTTAATTGTTCTATCTTGCTAACGGGCGCGTCAATTATTACCGTGTACTTAAACCAGTTCATGTTAATCATCACAATTGCGTCCCCCGTTAGGTCCATTCCGGAGCTTTTAGCTAAAAACATATAAGCATTACCTAATTTTATAAAATATAAGTGAATTTGAATTAAAACTAGCGCTTAGTTTTAATTCAAATTACTTAAAAAACGCAATAAATAAAATTTGAATTCGCATACCAAAAACAGCCTACCTATAAAGTAAAGCTAAATCTACTTCACAAATTTATTATACAAAGGTATTGAGTATATTAAAAGGTGGAATTGAGTATATTAAAACTTAATTAAAATTAGCTATCAAATGTTCTGAATTTCATAGTAATCGTTGATAGTTGTTAGATATAGTTGCGGCTCCGGCAGCGAGCACCGTGTGCTAGAAACCAGTTCGCTTTAATCATTGTAATTGCGTCCCCCGTTAAGCCTATCTGAGAATTTACTGCGAGATTACTAGTGATGTGGACTATCTAAACTAGCATATTGCACTTCAACCAGTTGAATAACCTATTATCTTAAGCTGGTACTGTAATACATTTTTTGTGAACTCCAAGGATTGGAAAAGATAGGGATAATTTTTACCAGCTTTTTAGGGTTCCGTACCTCAAAATGTAACAACAGAACCCTTATAAAATCATTTTATTATCCGTCTGTCAAGACTATTTATCTCGGGATCGCGTGGAGTTATTAATTAGATCTATGCTCTTTTGAAGCACGCAAAATTAAACAAGCTTTTATGCCAACATAATCACAAGTTACGACCGTTTATGTATCGATTTAGCTGTATTTTGTACGAAATTCACCAAAAATGAAATGAAATACTCTGAAAAGTGAAAATTTATAGATATTTAATAGATTTTTTTTTTAAATTCTATAAATGTAGTTCATCTAATACAAAATAGGTGCATACGTCCGCAAATATAAATTTGTTAACTTTTACAAGTACATCTCGTTAATCTACAATCCTGAAATTGTCACGCACTTGATCGGTTTTTTTAACTTTACGCCATCCCTCTGCAGGGAAGACAGAGGGACTCTAGTGTTAAAACACTCCGTTTCCCACTTTATAAAAAAGATAATATGTTTAGGATAAATATTTTACGAGTTTTTTTTAGTATCTCGGTCACTAATAATTCCTGATATGATGGTCACTAAAAAATCCAAAAAAAGATATTATATTTAAGTCACAAATGTTGTAAAATTTCCTTTTACACGCCTTATAACAGCCATGTAAATCAATTCTATAGTTATGACCTGACGTGATGAATATTATGTAAACAATTCATTTATTTTATCGAAATGTTGAAAAGGCCAGTCGTGGCGCAGAGGCACAATGTATGATTGTAAAATCGACTGGTTGTGGGTTCGATCCACACTCGAGGAAGTGAAATATTTATTTACATTTATAGTTTCATATCTTCGCTCTGGTGTCGCACTCAACACGGATTGCCTCCAGGATTCGGCGGAAAGTGGTAAACGGAGTGTCTGAACACTAGGTTCGCTCTGCCTACCCTGCTGTGTGAAGTTGATTTTTGAAAAGAACCTATAATAATTTGATTTCCGTATTCCATCAACATATTAAGTGGCCCATCTCTATTATAATTTCATCTGTAACATCTTCACCTATTTAGAAAAAAGTAAAGTTTATTTATTTCAAATTCATTGTAAACTTATGTGCACTGTCTGTTGAACATTTGTTTGAGATTGATGTTTTATGTATTAAATATTTATATTTATTAGTTATTTGCCCTCGTTTAAATGTCTATACTTGAAATATTTTCATATATTTTCTTTTCTCGTAAAGATTTTTCTATTACTTTTTCTGTGCAGCTTCATCGTCGCTTCATGTATGAATTGTAGCCAATCGACTACAATACAGCAGATATTAACTAAATTTTATTAATTCTTAGCTTCACGCTGTACCCCCACATATTAGAGTAGGCAGAGGGAACATAGTAAGTACTAAGGCACTCCGTTCTTCTTTTTCCGCCGAATTCTGCAGGCATTGATATTACAATACAGATAAATATTTTTAGTATGAAGCAATAACATTACAATAGAAATGCGCTTGAGTGACGGAACTCAACGCCACGCTTTGCCTCAACACCAGAGTGAAGAAATAAAAATATTAATTATATTATTAAATAATTATATTTTTCAAAACTTACAATATACGTTTTATAAATAAAACGCTTAGTTATAAAGCTAACCAAAATGAGATATTAAAGTATAAAATAATACTAAAAATTAATTACATTCACAGCAAATTATTTCAGTCTTATATCAAAGGATTTTCAAGTCTGTACATAGTTAAGGTAACCATTGCCCGTTACTAAGATAAGGTGACACAACGTGTTGACTGTGTACAAACGACACGAGCAAAAAATATTTGGTCAGGCCTGATCACACAGAAGCAACTACATTTATCTGTATTGTAGTATTATATGATATATGTAGAATAGTTTATCGAAAATAAGGTAAAGGTTTTAGTAAAATGAAGCAACTAAAAATTATGTAAGTATCTAAATATTCATTAAAGAATTTGATTTGCTTGAAAAAATCTCATAATCTATACTACATTGTTTTGCATATTTTGATATTGTATCAATATCTTCGACAATCTTTTCATTTCATAGGAAACAAAATGGCACTAAAAATAATTAAATTATTTTGCAATGGTTCGTATTTATAGTGGTTGTATGTGATAGAACAAATAAGAACGTACCCACTCTCGGTCAACACTTCCCAAGGCCATGCCTTACGCGGAACTGTCGACTCGACAAACGGAAATTTGTAAGAAAAAATTGATTTTTTTAAGCGTCGATGTAATCCACGAGAGTTGGGCAAAGTCAAATAAGTTACTGGGGACATTTTGAGGACGTACGCTACCTTAGATTTTTACGTTCTGATAACATACCTATGTACATATGTATTTGCCTACCTCATGTTGAAATAACTTTGATATTTTGAATGTGATAATATTTTATGTAATAAATTATTATCATAGCAACTACGGCTTTCGCTTTCGGATATTTTTAAGATTTTACTTTCAATAATTACCCATAATGTGACTTTATTTTTCGCTCAAAATGATTAAAGTAAAATTTGAGAAAATAATAATTGAATTTAATCAAAATGCATGTAATGAGTAAGTAATAAGTAAATAGTATTTTAATAATATTGTAAGTCATAAACACAATATTAAGAAATATATTTTTTATCTACAAAAAAGGATAATCCACGAGGTAATAATGGTTACGATAATTTTTATCATATCGCATTTTTCAGTTACACTGTCTCATATGTGGCCTAGTACTGTGAGACAGCGCGGGCACAACTTGGTAAACAGGAAATGTCGTAGCGACTTGGCAGCTCTTCAGCGACACGTGCTTGACATCGCCGCCACTGCACTCTACGGTGCAGCGTCGCGTTCGCCAGAGTGCTAGCATATTATGTGGCATTCTTATACGCGGCCTTTGGAATTTGTTATTTGTACAATAAAAATATGGAAAATTAAAAAACATCTTGCTGAAATATTGTGCCTGAAATACTACAGTGACAACATTCTGATTCATATTTTTTATTAGAAAAATTAAATTCTTAAAAGTAAATTTAATGATCACAGAAGGCAATGTAATATAATGTATTAAAAATAGATTGGAATTAAATGTTATTTTTATTCATATAAAAATTCACAGATAAAAATAATAAAAATCAACAAACAATCATCGACTAACTCTATTACTGGTGTCATACAAAATTACAAAATTTTCATTTAGTGTAACTAACGACACAATATCCGCTTCGTACCATATAAAATACGCCTTTATTTTATTGACCGGATACTCGAATAGACACATGAATGGTTTTTAAATTTTGTCCAACGAAAAAAACTGTCAGAAAAAACGACGACTAAACGCGCCGCGGGCCACATGGTCAGGGTAGGAACAAAAGGCACGCTTGAATATGTTCTACAGATGTGCTATATTATGCTACACAAGCAGGGGTGTCGTTGCAAAGATAATTTTTATATATTTTTCCATTTTCACGTTTCAGGCAGAGTGAACTACTTCGTCTTAACAAAGCTAGGATATGAATATAATTCATTCCTCCGAGTGAAGTCAATCCCCACACTGTCCCACTGCGTCACGGTGGTTTCAACAACGTTGAAAAATAATTATTGTAACTATAAAAATATATACTAAGCTCATTATATTATAAGCAAAACGTAAGCAGCTCAAAGCATTATTTTGCACAATAGATATGAGTGACCCGTTCTTGTCAATCAAAATTGTTACTTTACACCAACTAGCATTACCGCTTTCCTATCAGCCGATTATTTGCAAACAGTCCACTGTACGGAATGGTTAACTCCTACAGTGATAACTTTAATTCCATTAATATTGCGGCAACGCGTCCTAGCACATTCAAGAAAGTAAAACATTCACAGTTTAAAATAATATTCAAATTTCCGTTCCTCTGTGTTTATTATGTTAAATTTATAGCAATCTGTGGTCAACGGTTATTTATTATTATTTGAACTGTTATTTTACCCCAATAATTTAAAAAAATCTGTAGTATCTATGTCTTTATTAACTCGGTTTGAACCCTTCCCGTTATTGAAAGTAATTAATTTTATTAACTTAAAGTTAACCATAATATTCATACATATAAAACAATTGAATTAAAATGTTGTATAATTAAATTAAAATTATTTATTTTCAGTTATGGTTATAAGCCCTAAGCTTACAACACTACAAGTTTCGCTGAGGCGAAACTCCTCTAACTAAACTGATTTTTGTACCTCAAGAAACATTGAATCCATGTTGTTTATTTTATATGCATAAAATATTTACATTTATAAATGTTACTAATAATAAAATACACATCACTAAGTTTTGTTACATTACAAAAGTAATGCTATAATTAAAAATATAAATAGTGTGAATATAAAACTGTAGCTACAAAAAGATCGTATTAATTTCATCTTCATGTCGTAAAACTCGCAATTAAAATGTAGAGCAACCCTATTCACCACCGGAGAAGAAACAATGCGTACCTTCATACGCCAATATCAGTCGACTAGATTTGGCGCGAATGAAGAATCCATTTGTGTTACAATCAAAGCTTTTTATAATATATACTTAAATTCTTATCGCAGACGACAAAAAAATAAGTTTTCGATAAAATGGTATCAAAATAATGTTATCGCTTTTGTAACGTAAACTATAAGAACAGATTTACGGTAACTTAATAAAATTTAAATGAGACTTTGGTTTTTTAAACATTTTCTGTTTATAACTGATGTATTCAAGAAAATTTATATCTCCTAAACAAATGAATTTGTAGCAATTTCTTATGTGATTGTGACATTGCTGTAATATAAACTAAGCGTTATAAATTGTAATATGTGTAAGTATACTAGCTTTTACCTGCGGAGTCGCCCGCTTCTTTAAATAGAGATAACTAAGAGTTGTGTATGACACATCACAAAATAGAAATGTCCGAGGTAACTCTGAACACAGGTACAAATTCCATACATAGAAACGATTAACAGGAGTTGTGAAGTAATATATAGGTAGCCTCCCTCGATAAATCTGTTAGCCAACAGAAAAATAAGTCAGCAATTCGATCCATTTGTTGTTCCAACTAACTAATTCTTCAATATTATGGAATTAATATAGATAATATAGATTGATTCACTTATTTTTTTAATTTAATTATATTTTATGGTAATTATACTTATTCATTTTTTTTACAGTAACAATAATGTTTACGTATGTATTTGAACATTCATTTCCAGCATTGGCATGCCACTTTTTAGTCTTAATATAATTATTTGTACTCAGGATGCACCTTTTAAAGTGTATACCAAGCTTTAGGAGAAAGGAAGTCATAATACATGATTTCTAAATATAGCCTTTGCCCGTGACTTTATTCTCAATGCAGTTACTTAATTTCTAATTTTAGATACTTAGCCAATGTTTAATATTTTAGCACACTTAATCTTTAACATCAATTAAAATTTTATTTTTTAAGCGTTAAGTGTCAACAATATCTTTTTTGTTAGTTGTCAAACAAAAAATACTCAAAGTCATCTAAAAATAATTACATTTTAATTTGTTTTTTGATAAAACACAATTTTAACGTTTAACAGCTAGATAAGTAAGCACTTACTTAAATAATAATTACAAAAACCAAACCGAGGTAACATTGTATTCTTTACGAAAAAGTTATTGTCAATTTGTCAAACAATGATCGTAAATGAATGAATTAGTGAATGACAGATCCGCCATGTTTGTTTACAAGGTTCGTGCGAGCTCGGAAGCGGTCGGGTGCGCTCGCGCTGGAAATAGCACGCACTGCGAGTAAGCGGTCGACGACCCCGCGGCCTGACACACCGAAATATTGGTACAATCCTTTCGATTGCGATACGGGGGTGCCATTACGTTGGGTAAACTTGATTAATTTGATATCAGGGTGTTAATTATTTATTGTAATTGATTTTAGTGTTCATATAAAATAAATAAATAAATGTACAACATATTTCATTCACCTTTTCTTACGAATTTGCCAAATCGTAATGCTAGTGGATATTGAATAAGTAAAATATGTGTCACATTTTTAAATTGATGCATTTTAATTATAATTTAAATTAATATATGTTTTAAAGTTTTAATCAAATTGAAAAATAAATTTTTATGCTGTTTTTTATGTAAAAAGTCAATCACAACGGTCATTTAGTACCAACCATGAGAAAACAGAACCAGAATGATGTCATTCTATCATTATCAGGAAGGAAATCATTATCGCAAATCAAATTATAAGATGTAGTGTATCTTAATGGCTAATTCTTGTTATTCCGTTACACGTCTTTTAAAAATACATAACTTGTACCTATACTAGATAAAACTTTTATTCTTTTCTTTTCTATATGTTATTAATTGACTAACATTTTGTACCTATTATATTATAGTATATTCAAATTAAATAAAAATTAAGTAAATTAGCTTCACGTTTTATCCCGCCTACAGCATAGTGGGCAGAGGGAACACAGCGTTGAGACACTTCGCTTTCCGCCGAATATTTTAAGATTGAATTGGATGTTGAGTGACAGAACGCCAGCTTTTTTCGTTGGTTTCAAAACAAAGAAATTAAAATATTAAGAAATAATAATTCATTCCCTAGAGTGGGGATCGAACCCACAACGGTCGCATTACAGTCACACCATGGTGCCTCTGCGCTTTTTCATATTCAAATTATATTAATATTATATACTTTTATTTTGATGTCTGATGCAAAGATTATACAGGTGATTGGTAGGTAGATAGATAAACTGAGGTAGCTATTTTTAAAATAAATAGTCGAAAAAAAATGTATCGAAATACCATATGTATTACTCACCATAAGTGGTGGCTGGGTGAATTATGAAATATCAAGATAAATAGACTTGACAAACGGACAGACGGACAACATAGTGATCCTATAGTAGTTCCGTTTTTTCTTTTAAGATGCGGAACCTCTTAATTTATTTTTCACAGTATGAAGTTAATAAAGCAAAAAAACCACTATTATTTATTATTATTAAGATATTGATTAGGGAAGGGACACAAAGTGTGACTGCAACTGCGACTTGTTGCAGGTTCACTCGGGGAAATCAAATATTTATTTAAATTTATGTTTTCATTTCTTCGCTCTGTAAATAATATATAATCATAAATACTCACGATTCCGAAAAACTGAAAACTATATGTAATGTATGGAACTATATTATCATTAAAAAAATCAACAATGAGGAACGTTAAAAACGCACATCCTCTAAATCTATATTTACTAATTAAAATGCTAAGAATACATCTCAAATTTGCAATTGACAAGCGATTCATAATATAAATAAAATATTAATCGAATATTGATTGCTTTAGAAAATTTAAATAAAAAGTTAATATTCCTAACATTAACATTTATGTAAGTATTCAAAATAAATATTCAGTGAGTGCGATAATTTGTAGGCAATACCAAAATAATAGGCGGTATAATTTAATATAGCGGGGGCGCTCCCACGGCGGGCTGTGCCGGTCCCACACTAGCACTAAATGGTTCCTATGTAGCTTTGCCACCCACCTGACAGCTTACACAAGACGACGATCGACGATCACTGATATTATATTCATATTCTTATCGTTAATGTTGTCTCCCTTTAGGTGCTACTTTACAAAACAAATACAGAAATTAATATGCAAATAACAATAATAATCAATTAAAAGAACTGTGAGGACAGTTCCACCACTCAACAAGCAATTCCTCCAGAATTCTGTAGAAAGTCGGGAACGAAAGTATCGTAACACTAGATTTCCAGGTTCCAGGTGGGATACAGTGTAAAACGAAATATTAAAAGAACAAAATCGCTTTTTCTAATTCTCATAATGGTTTAGGCCAGTTCTATAATATAATTTTTCAATATCTGAGCTTTTGGTACAACAAATTTTCAGTTTTTTTTTAATTTTGACACTACAAAAACTAGTCGTTTCTTTAGAAAATCTAACAATTCAAGTAGAAATCATTTTGGGATATGCTAATTATATGTTTTTCTTTAAATAATTACAAAACACCCATAGTTTCACCTAATTAACAACATATAATCTATATGAATTTAACCTTTTAACATATAACTACACGAACAAAAGTTTTGAATAATTAATAATTAGAAATACGTGTGATAGTAGTACAATAAAACCAAAGGCAATATCACCCACGCATCAGTTTCGCAAAGCTCAGACGCTGTACCAAATTCTTAGCCCACCACCACACGTGGGCAGGTGGAAAGCGGAACGTGTTATGCAACCGTTAGTTATGGTGTGCACCTTATTTGAGGTGAAACTAAACTACTAAAAGTTAAGAAGGAAATATTATAAAATAATGTTAAAATTATTATTTGATAAAAAAATAAGAATAACAAAAAGCCCATATAAATATTTAACAATATTAAAAAAAGCGACACATTATGGGCTCGATTCTCTCTCGAGAAATGAAACATTTAATATCTTCTTTTCTTCGTTATGGTATCGAGGCAAAGCGTGACGTTGAGTTCCACCACCCAACACGCAATACCTTTAGAATTCGGCGGAAAGTATTAAGCGGAGTGTCTTAACACTAAGCTCGATCTGACTACCATGCTACTTGTGAGATATAGCGTGAAGCTGAGAGAGAATGAACCTTAATTATATAAAGTTCGTTCAATTAATATTTCCATTTCCAGAAATTGTAAAATCCATGAGAACGTTTGTTAATTTGGTTATTTCAATAACATCGGATTACGCTTCGACGAGTTATATTGCATAATTGGAACGTTTTCACAGAACTTTCAGAGGGCTTTGAATTCCTGGAATCAAAAACATACTATCATATTACCTACATTAATATCCATCCAGGTGTAATATAAAATTAATGAACTAAATAAAAGTTTCATTTTATTCTATATACTTGTTAGTAGTACTTATTCATTTGCATTGTGTAAATGAGAACAAAATATATTATACATATAATGTTCATATGTACACCTAATTGAGAGAGAGAGAAGAAGAAGAGATTAAGAGATTATAATCTACTGTTTAGGTGAATTAAAGGTGTGGGTTTTTATATTGATATTATTTTTTACAGATATATATTTTTAAACGATTGTGTATTTTCTGTGTGTTAAAAGTTATATCCATATTGTGTTAATTAATTAATTTATTTTTAGAAACTATTATCTTCAAGTTTAAGTTCTTTTCCTTTATATTGTGACAATATTACATTAATATATGTACAATAATAATATTTTAAAACGAATTATGTATGTGCATAGAGTCACTTTTAATGTTGTTATTAATTTAATATTTAATATCTTAAATATATGATACTCAATTTTTTTAGAATAATAATAAATTTGAATATTAGATTTGCTTCAAAATTTATGTCTTGCCTTAAATATTGGAAACTATTATATTTAGTTTTTTGAAATTAACAT
>DWAP01003017.1:0-12587 GCA_018230625.1 Heliconius eleuchia
CTAGGTTCCCTCTGCCTACCCTGCTGTGTGCGGGATACAGCGTGAAACTGATTTTTTGTACTTATTCCGCTACAACAACATTTAAAAGTTGCGATTTTAAATTCTGTCAAGATCTAAATTTTGTTACTTAATGTACCTAAATATACTAAATCTAAATCGGTATAAACAAGTTAAATAATTTTGATACGCTTTTCTTTTTCACATGAAAGTCGTATAAAGCACCATACCTGATCATATCTATTTAATCAACACAAAACATAGTTAAAATGTTTTTTAAAATTAACTTATTTCATAGACTTTTAACAAGTTAGTATTTGCTTCATATACCTATTTCATTTTTTCTTATACTTAGATATTCGATGCTTACCTTTAGAGGAGTGCATTGACATTTTTTTAAAAGTGTGAACAACTTCGCGATTTGGCCTTACATATTTGCACATACATACATGAAGAAACATGCATATCGTTATCATATAAAATAAATCTAAATTTCGTGTATATTTTAGAAGAATTTGTCAAATAGCTTATAAATAATGTCTACATAGAAACACTTTTTATAGGGTTGAAACAATAAGAGTCGACCTTATTATTTCTGCTCTATAGCAAGTGTTTCTTCGTCTCTTAGTATTTCAATTTCCTTGTGGTTTAGTATCGTTTAAATAACTATGTACTTTAACACTTTTTCAACGCAACGACAGACATTTTAGTTTTATTTATATGTAGGTATGCCTACTAGTGATCCAAGATAAACAAAAATAATGTGGATCTCTTTTATTATTAACATGTACGTATTACTTAATGGTTCAATGCTTAGTCTCAGTACTTAAATATGTTTATATTTCCAAAAATGCACTTACAAAAACACTAACAAAAAAAGCCAACCTAAATGCAAAAAGAGCTAAATAAATTCTTTATAATCATTAAGTCCAGAATTTGAATATTTACGAAATATTGCCCATACATCATAATACATTTAATAATATTGAAATTAAGTTTTCTTCTCTTATGACTTAGAATATCATGAAAGTCTCACCTTTAAAATAAACATGTTGGACACCTTTGAATGATATTCACTTGATATTGACACTTAAACACAGTACAAATGTCAGCGATCACCGCATTGTAACTCGCTGCACTCTTTCTTACTCATCCAAGCGAAGCGAAGCGAAGGAAATCCTATAATTTAAAAAAAAACTTTAATTCGTTTAAAAATATATATATATTGAATAATCCATTTTTATATATTATTTATCTAATGTATATTTATATATAAAAAATTATAAGGTATAAATAAATAACATCGTATTGAATGTTTACTTGCAATTGGAGCAACTATGGCGTTCAACCAGCGTCCCGTTTGGTACCTAAGTGGACGCGCGTATTATTTGTAACGTTGTTAAATACACTCTACATATCAGCGTAGGAAAGGTGCGTAAGTATAGATGGATGCCGCACTCATACTACATTCTTGATGAAAGCGAAAATTAGAGCTTTTCAAGGCTGTGAATGTGGATTTCGATATAATATAATAAAATATTAGAAATAAAATCCTGTATTTTTGTTTATAACAAATTTTTGTTAGCTGTTAATTTATTTTTAAGTACTGATAGAGTTTTACAAATTTTAGGTAGAAGCTATATTTCATTAGACAATATATTTGATTGTTTAACTATTTTTTGTTCCGCAAAAATAAAATTCTCATTTTTTGCATTATTTCGAGATTGAATATTGAGAATTCAGTGTTCACGGTGATCTATCTTATCAAAAGTTAAGATAAATGAGGCAATATAAGCATATTAAAATGGATTCGAATCTAGAGCTACCAACCCTGCTTATAGAAAGATAACATTCCTCTCTGCCAGCATTTGATCTCCAAAACTAAATATAGATAATAATATTAGTTTTAATTTATTTAAAAAAATTGTTTTTTTTAAATAAATTAAAAACTATTTTTTTTTTTTATTAATATTATACCTTAATAAAATTAAAAATAAGAAAAAAAAATCTAAAAAAACAAATAAACCTACAGTAGTAAAAATGTACTGATATATTGTCAAAAACCTCACGTCACGGTGAGTGGTGCGACTCTAAAAGCTATCATCATAGAGATCTATCATTACCTGACGGTGACCTCAAGTTACTCTATAATATTGACGACGAAATTTTAATCAAACTTCTACTATGGAACAATAGAAAATATCTGTTGATTTAATATTCAGTATCGTTAAATTAATGCTTATAAAATTTATAGTCAGTGCTTAAAATGTATTATAACATCATTCTGAGTCCAACCCGGCGCAGGGGCACAGTGTGACTGTAAAAACAGGTTGTGAGTTCGATTTCCACTCGAAGAAAATGAAAAATTTTCCATTTTCTTCGCTCTGGTGTAGGCAAAAGCGCGATGTTGAGTTCCTCAGCCTGTTCTGCTGCGGGTTATAGTGTGACGCTAAAAAAACAAAAATATTTTATGATTAATAAGAAATGAGTAGTTTAATTTATTTTTCAGTTTTTTGTCGTGTATCTGACATAAACCGAACTGCTTATTTATTTAACTGACCATACCCATTTCTAATATTCAGGCAAATCACCTGATATACCATTATAAATGACATTTGGACAATGATTTTGCTACAAGCCATTATACTCTATATACAATAAATACTACGAAAATTACCTAAAACTAGTTTATTACCTACGAAACTTCGATTTGTAATCTAAAGTTCTGTATTTTAAAGAAAATAAATATTATGAACATATAAAACTGGATTTATTGTTTTGAAATTGCATCTGAACGAAATAGTATTTCAAATAACTTATATTTGGCCATCATTTGGTAACACAAATCGATATTTATGTTATCTTAGATAATCGAGCGAACATTCTTTAGTTTAGAAGTCTTTTATTTTAAATACAAGCTACAATTTAAAAATTTTAAAAGCGCAGTATAAACTTGCATAACTCCGCTTTACAATATCGTTTTTTAATAGGGCTTAAAATAATATTCTTATAATACATTTATATAATTTAATTTATTCAACAATCTATCGGCCTTAGTAGATATATAATAGAAACGTCAGTATTTGAAAACATAATTCATAAGTACTTAAACGTACTATTTGTGTCTTTTTGAAAAGCACTAATAATATAAGGTAATAAAGTAAAGCTTTCGTTGCCCAATTATGAAAAAAGTTTCAAAATAGATGTTAATTATATTAGTATTGAAGACTAAAGCGACCGTCATGGCGCAGGGACAGAACAGTGTGGCTGTAACGTGACGGTTGTGGGTTCAATCCCAAATAGGGGGAATGAATTTTTATTTATTAATATTGTCATTTTTTCGCTCTGGCACCAAGGCAAAAGCTCGGCGTTGAGTTCCATACCGTCCTCGTAAAATTCGGTGGAAAGTGGTAAACGGAGTATCTTAACACTCAGTCCCCTCTGCCTACCCTGTTGTGTGCGGGATACAGCGTGCAGCTGAATAAGAGACGTTCATATTTCTAATATTTATTTGAATATGCATAAATATACACATTATATCGTGTAATTATTAGTTACGCACGGTACGAACAAAATGGATAAATTTACAATTAATTAGTGATGTGTAGATACTTATCACGATAGAGTATCAGCTTAATCTAAAGCGTGTTAAAATTATTACTATTAACACCTAGGTGTTAAATGGATGTATCACAGTTTTATAGTTACATGATTTACTAGCATAATAGAACTATAAAAATATTTTCTCTAAATTACTTAAATTATTCATGTTAAAAGTAAATTACATCTATTTTTAACTTAAATAATAACATCTAAAACGAGAAAAAAAATACAGTAGAGTAGGCAGAGTTAAACTAGTGTTGAGTCACTCCAATCTCTATTTTCCACTGAATTCTGGAGACATTGCTATTACCTCAACACCAGAGCGAAGAAATTTAAATATAAATATTATGACCTTGATATTTAACTTAAATAATAAAATCACATGTACGATAAATGAAAATAAACCTATTAACCGGATAAAGACGTTGCCCCGTATCGTTTTCACTTGCTTTCTAACCCAGCTAAGCGAAGCCGATAGCTGATATATAGGATATATAACACTTTCATTGTAAACCCTTCGAATTCTCTGATACGGCCCTATTGTATGTCTGAATTCTAGAAATAATAAGGTTGCGGTATTCATATCAAATTTAAGTTCGGAACTAAAGTAAGATTTGTGTTGCAACGATGTCGGTCTTTAACAGAACGGAAGACGACAACTTGCAAGGAAATTGTATAATGTTTGTATGTGGAAGTGGTTGATATGTTGTGTACTGGATAATTTTATGCTTCTTTTAGAGCAAAAGCTATTAATATATAACTCAATAGGTACATCTTTTAATTATTTTTTTAATTTATTTTCTTTTATCTCTATGTACAAAAATATTTATGTTTATAAATAATGGCCTTCCATTATTTATTTAAACATAGCACAAGCTCAAGATAAATATCATCACAAAGCTCAATGAGTTTCCACAAGTGGAGAAAGTGAGGGTGAAAATATAGTGCTTAATTCGTCCTTACTAGATAGAGTTGGATAGATTTGTCAATTGTATAGCCGTAAAATTCAAGTCGGTAGAGGCCAGTCGTGGGCACAAACTGTAACTGTAAACGCGACTGGTTGTGGGCTCGATTCCTACTCGAAGAAATTAAATATTTTTTTAAAATGTATATTTCCATTTTTTGTTCTTTCTACCACTTGACACGCAACGCCTCCAAAATTCGGTGCCAAGTGGAAGACGGAGTGTCTTAACACTAAGTTCCCTCTGCCTACAGAGCTATGTGCGGGATACATCGTGAAGCTGGTTTGATTTATTTTTATAAACAGTAAAATATGTGTTTGTATTTATTTAGTTTTGAGAAAAGGCCGCTTTATACCCAATCGCGGAACATTCCTTCAAGAGCGGAGGAATTTAACAACGTATTCATTTCGTTAAAACAGAGAAATGATAATATTTATTTTCTCCGACAAGGAGTCAAACCCGTTGCAACCATTGCATCTACAGTCCAACGTTGGTGGACACTGATGGATGCTGGGAGGCTGCTGCTGCTGATTTATAAGAAAGATTAAATAATGTTTATTTTTTAAATAATTTCTTTATATTTACCAAAACCATATAAAATTTACCAAACCTGCGTCTATCGACACAAAATAGAACCTTGTATATACAAGTAGATATGATTAGAAATTTTATATGGCACGAGTATATTTATAAATATGAAGTACAAGTACTCATATATTACGATGTTACGTATTAGCCTTAATTTCTCCTATCTATACAAAAAGATTAATTTTGTTCTTCCTGTCTTTGCATCATTACTTTCTATTGCATAATGTATGAATAAATCAAATAAGTAGCATCGTTACAATATTGTTTTTGTGCATCGAGTAAATATTTAGGTCCAGAAAGAAGGGTCGTAATATTTTTAAATTAAATAGAAGTGGGGAACAAAATGTCCTAACACTAGGTTCCCTCTCCCTACCCTTTAATGTGAGCTGGTTTTAATTAGAAGTAGTCGTTAGCAGTAGTGCTAACATTTTTACAGGTATGAACAGTTAAAGAGAGATAGAAAAATTGTTGCGTATCTAATTGTAAAAACAAAAAACAGCTTTTAAGTTATCGAATCACAAAATCCCAAACAATGAAACTTTCACATTAATAATAATAATAATAATAAAATGTATACATCACATTAATCAAAATCACTCTCACTTACTATCACTTACTTACTAAAATGAAATAATTAATATTTTATTTTCCTTTCTTCGCTTTGGTTTCGAGGCAAAGCGCGACGTTGAGTTCCGCTACCAAACAAACAATACCTCTAGAATTCGGCGGCACCCTTTCCAACGGATTCTGAACGGAGAGCCTTAAAAAAATATCGATCGTTTACAATTATTTCTTTCACACTATTCATATAAGTTTCTATATTTATTCCCATTAAATATATATCCGACTTGTGAGAATCAAAATAATTTTAAAGTAGCGAAAACGGAGTCAATAAGTATTTCATGTTGGCTTGCTCAAGATGTTCCGTTGAATGAATTAGTACGGTGTTACATCATTTCTATACCTATTATATTGTGAGAAAAAATACTTTAATATTGTGAGTTAAGAAACTAAATATAGTTCTTGTTCCTTTTTCTAAGTGTTAAGTATAAATAGATGTAGTTAACAATGTAGCTTAAATGTTGCGTTTTTATGTTAAATTGTACAATAGGCCAGTCGTGGCGCACATGCGATTGAAGCGAAGTTCGATACCTGCCAGAGAAAATAAAATATTTAATATTTTTATTTTACTCTAATAGCGAGGCGAAGCGCTGCGTTGAATTCCGCCACTCAAAAAACAATGCCTCAATCAACGAATTCAGCGGAAAGTGGGAAACAAAAATGTCTTAATGGGAACGGATTGTAGTAACGCTGAGTAGCCAGGCTAAAAAATAGGTTACTTGTGTATATATATATGGCGTTGACGTCTTATAATTTTCATAAAATACGAGAGCTAAAAATATGCTTCTCTGTCTGTCGTATTTTGATATTAATTTTATTACATTCATTCACAATTGACATAGAACGTGATAAACATCTGTCAAATCTAAATTCTATTTAATAATATCTCTACATAATGATATAAAAAGAGCTTACGTGTTAATCCCTTTTAAATAATAGATATTACAAAGCTCACTCAATGCCAGATAATGACGTAACGACGGAAATACATACATATGTATGAAAGTAATTTGTTTTTATAGTATCTAGTAGTTCTCCGGTAATACTTATACCTACCGCGTGTATCCGTTCGGCAAAATGATTTTCCGTTCTTCCATGTATCGCACATTATTTAAAATAAAAAATAAAAAAAAAACTGCTTCACGCTGTATCCCGCTCACAGTAGAGTAGGCAGAGGGAACCTAGTGTTAAGACACTCCGTTCCCCACTTTTTGCCGAATTCTGGAGGCATAGCGTGTTGAGTGGTAGAACTCAAGGGCACACTACTCAGCGACTTAAATTTTGCTACTACTAAATAAAAGAAAACTACATAGAATTACATATATACACAAATAATTTAAACGCACTAAAATTAAACGAAAACAATTCGAAATCTAGAGACTTAAAACGATACTTAAACGAACTATATAAGTTTCTAATAGGTCATTCACTTAGCTATTAGAAAATTGCACATAACCTAGCTAAACGGTCATTAACTTTAATTAAATAATTGTTCAGTTACATACACGTTTAAGTTATTTTCAAAATATCAATATGTACATTATTTATTTTCAAAATATCAATATATAAAATAAACAAGAAACCATCGCGTTGTATAGAATCAGCCTCTTTCTAAGTTAAATATGACGTTAAAAGAAATACAATACTAATTAAATCTTATATAAAAATAATATTATAATAACAGTTATTCTAACAATACCGCCAGAGTGCAGCTATGACGTCTTCAATAGTTATTATTTAACTCATCAGTGGCTCTATAGAAACAATAAGACGCGAACAGAGTGACTTGACACTCGCTGTTCACTAATTCTTATGAGGTATTCTTGTATTTGTGAAACAACTTTAGTACCTTTCTTTATAAACACAGTTACGTAAAAGAAAAGGGCTTAATTTTCTCAATTCACAAGTCATTTGTAGATTCCAGAGCAGTTATAAAATATATCTTGCAGTTAATCATGATTAATTTAACTACCACGACTTGCCCTAAAGAGCTATGTTAAAGATTTTAATAGAATATAATGATATTAAATGAGTATATATGTAAAAGACATTCATACATTACTACTATATTTTATAATATATTCTTATGCGTTATATTATTTTGTTTTCCAAAAATAAACTAAATCGAAGTCATCTTGCTTCACTAGGATAATACTTGACTCTACTGGATGTATGAGATGTAAATTTATTTTTATTTCTCCATCCTAGCAAGAAAAAGCGTGAAGCTCAACTCACCATTTATTGTAATAAAACGAAAAGTGGAAAATTGGATTTCTTACGTACAAAATATATATATTATGTTATATGAAAATTCCATAGATCACAGAAATCGGATACTTAAAATATAATGAATTAATAAATATTTCAATTTAAAACTTTCGTTAGTACGAGTATATTCAGAGACCCCAGGACTGAATACTATTATATTACAAGATTGAACTATAATTTTATTTGTTGCATATATAATGGGCGTAGGGATAAGGAGGGCCTGTGTTCCTCGTCCACCCCAAAATAATCTGGTGCCAATCCTACAAATTTTGCGTCGAAAAAATAAAACATACAACATTTACAAGAGCATATGTATTCAAAGCTAGAGTTCAGGCCCATGAATGTGTGTGTAGATACTAATAAAAAAAATTACGCAGTACTACACTCATTCTATATTCCAATAATAAAATCGATGATTACGAAATTGAGAAATGATACAAATATTACGAGATCAATTAGCAAACGCACACTCCTTTCACTGCGCACACCCAGAAGATGTTCTTACAATCGTGTTTTGATAAACCTCTATTGACCCATAGGAATGCATATTAACGTCATGTCAAAATGTTTATTTTATTTATAACTGTATAATTGCAAGTATTTATGTACTGGCGCAGGCCGTCATGGCGCAGGGGTTCATGGCGATCGCCACTCGGCGGAATGAATTATTATTTATGAATATTTTTATTTCTTCGCTCTGGCACCAAGGCAAAAGCCCGGCGTTGAGCTCCGCCACTCAACACGAAATGCTTCGAAAATTTCGCTAGAAAGTGGGGAACAGAGTGTCTTAAAACTAGGTTCCCTGCTATGTACGGGATACATCGTGAAGCTGTATATGTTTACGTAATCTATAATTTGAGATAGGGAAATATTTTATTTATATAAAAAAATATACATGTTACTTTGTAATTTTGTAAGGATAATAATAAATATTTTATCTTTGAATTATTTACAGTAAGCAATACGGTTGTGTGTTCGATTCTCAGTCGGGGAAATAAATTATTTTTACTTGTACCAGTTCTGGTAAACAAAACATGGCGTTAACATTAGAAAATTAACAGAAAACGTCTTATATTATAAATAGGGCGGAATGTGAAAAGCGAAGTGTCTTAACACTAAATATAGTGTCCTCCTTCCCTACTATATGCGGAGAATATCGTGAAACTAAAAAAAGTCTACTGACTATACTGTTGTCATGTTCAAACTCATTATCTTTTATACCAGCCATTGCTACTTAAAACTTACATATCAACACAATGATCCACTCATTTGTATTAAAGTGTTTTATAACTATGTGTAGCAATATACAAATATAAGTTATATTTAGTATATTAATTATATTACATAAATGTATACATAAACTTAAGATCCAAGATATTAAATTACGTTGTAGTTAAAAATTAAAACAATTATTTTACAAACTTAATTTTACAAACTATCCATTAAGTTTGACCTTTAAAATATAGTGTGTTAAAACTACAGTTAATATTTACTTATATGAGTAGGTCAATTACCATTTCTTTCAACTGGTTTTTCAATATAGTTGTATTACTATAGTAGCATTTTAAGAAATATATAATGGAGTTCAGTTAGGCACAGACAAGAGTTCTGCCATTCAACACGCAATGCCTCCAGAATTCGGCAGAAAGTGGGGAACGGAGTGTCTCAACACTAGGTTCCCTCTGCCTACCTTGTAATGTGCGGGATACAGCGTGAAGTTGATTTTCTTACTCTAATATATGCGGGATACAGTATAAACTAAGAAAAAATTTAACATTTTAGAACCCTAATCAATCATGATTAGGCTTCTAAAGTGTTGTAAGTAGTTATCAAACTAACTCGGAATGTGGTTCACATTTGAAAACCATATAACGTTTTAACATAGGCTGTGAGAAAAACCCATGTTATAGACCTACCCATTACTACAAAAAACTGTGTGATTTTTAACAAAAATATCTTTAAAACGGTACATAATTTTTATTTATTTTTTATTTATTATTTATAATCATAAGCATCGCAAATTTCGATTTTTATTTGTGCATGTGTAATGCATGAGATCTTAAAGTTTGTTGTTCCAATAACATTTTCGATAAGTAAAAGAAGGTCATCATTTAATATTATTAAACTTATAGCCAAGAATTTTTTTATATATTTAAAAAAAAAATGCATAATTTACAGTAAAGAAAATGCAGGTTAAATGTTTCAAAAAAGTAAATAGGTATATAGGAAACAATACAAATTCAAATTAACATCGATTTATTATTATTTACACAATATAACATATTTCAACAACAATATTCATTAAATAATACGACAACAAATTTAACTACTATAACATAATAACAAAAGTTTGGATTAAAATATTAAATACTAAATTTTAGAATAAGAATTCTGTCCGTTATATCCAGAATTAACGTTTGACGGGGATATGTAATCAGAGGTTTGTAGAGATCCATTTTCATCTTTGGAAATACTTTGAGATGCTTGTACTTTTTCGTATTCATTCGCCTGTGCTGGTATTGATTGTACTGGTCCAGGGGAATAAGCATATTTAGCCTGTCCTTGTGAATTAGAAGGATAGTAGTTATATAAATTTGAAGCTGTGCTCGGATATATCAAATTATTATATATTGAACCGTGGGGCTGAGGAAGCATTACCATAGCGGATGGTTGACCAATAAAAGAACCGCTCAAGGATAAAGGATGAAAGCTCGAACCAAAATTAAAAGGACCGTGACCTAGAGGACCCAGTAGCGAACCTGAAGCGACATGATTATTTGAATTAGATGAATAAAATGGATTTGTATATTGTAACATGTGAGCTGGTTGGATTGCAGGAGATGGTATAACTGTTAATACGTTGCCAGCTTTCGGAGACACAATTTGATATTTTGTGTGATAACCGGGATTGGGTACGAAATTAATAGGTACAAAATGTGATTGACCACTATGAGATGGCTGTGGAGAGTGAGAAGTTGAAGCATCAGCAGCGTTACTTGATGTATAATATTGACTCGAAGATTGAAGAGGGTAAAAGTTTGATACGGGACTCTGGTAATGTTGACTGAGGCCACTCTGTGGGTTTGAGTTTTGCGGGTAAATATTATAGCTATAGTCTGGCTTTTGTGCTCCCGACGGTATTGCGTTAAGAGCGTTTGCCTTCCCCGCTCCCCTCTTCTTTTGTTCAGCATCTTCAATTTCACTGGCAAGAGCGATCGCGGCGAAAGCCATAAACATCTGAAATGAATAACGAGTTCAACAATCCATCACAGCAAAATCAGAAAAGGTGTACAAAACGATCAATCAGCTCCTTGTTACTCGACCGTACGTTAATGTATTGCGGGGTCAAACAATTATTATGAATTACGTAACGTAATGCTAATAGAGCAGTTTCTTTGTATACTCACAAAAAGTCCTTTATGCACCATAGTGTCTAATTACATTTCTCGATGAAAGAAAAAGTACTGTATTCACCAACGTGCTTGGAAGAGTGTTTCTGAATATCAAGTTCACGTATTTATATGAACGGCAAAGGCAACTTTCCTCTAGGTCCAGATGGAAGTACACAGGGAAGTGATCGTCAGGTCTTTGTCCTGTATCGTAACAGATCCAGTTTCTGTGAGAGCGTTAGTTTCCTGCATTATTGCGGAAACGCGCTGATCGTATTAGCTACACCTTCCATTAGCTATCAGTGAGCTTAAATTACTTTACGCGTAATTTATAACTACAACATACACAATGTAAATGTCTCAATTTAATTTTAGCGCCTTCCTGAATATATTTATGTTTCACTTATGTAAATGTTTGAAATATTGATCACATTCACCACTTAGTTTTCTTTAAATATTAGTTTAAACATATTTATCATATAAAAATGATAATTATTTTATTGTATCTTAATTATGATTTTAGCATTTCTTAAATTCATTCTACAAGTAAAGGCTAGAAAAAAGGTCCTTAGAAGAATGGACAAAACAAAGTAACGGTGCATTATTTTTTTATTACGACAACTTTGTCGTACTTTGCGTATCACGCACCTCAATCTGGTATAGTAGTTGGTAGTTAAGTTACATAGACAAATCATTTTAATAATAGCGTAAAGCCATTATATAAGAAATACGAGTATTACATATGAAGTATTTTATATACTATGATATCTTTGAAAACTTATAATTTATTATGTATATTAATTAATTTTATCTTTAATGAAAATATATTAAATTCACCGGCTGAATCGCATTTCAGGACGAGCAGATATTCTATAATAAATTAATTGTCCTGAAAATAAAATACAAAAAAACTCTAAAATTATTTCATTATTCTATGGCTATGTTCAATGCTGAACTTCACTCACAGATAAAATCTATCATTTAAAAGAAAACACACATACACATACATTTTTTATTTTATTTTGAGCGACCAACAATGCACAATCGGAATTTTCAGGATTTTTCATAAACACCGATACTTCCTGTATATATTAAATAGACATCTTTCGTGCCGTGTGATCCCGGCCTAGAATAGGATCATCCTGGTACTGGTGGTGTC
>DWAP01003018.1:0-12587 GCA_018230625.1 Heliconius eleuchia
CGACACCACCAGTACCAGGATGATCCTATTCTAGGCCAGGATCACACGGCACAAAGTTATCTTTAAAAATAAATATTCAAAGATAATTTTGATTGTGCGTGATTGTGCGTGTTGAGTGGCGGGAATCAACGCGCGTTTGCTTTGTTACCAGAGAGAGAAAAAGGGGGAAAACGAAAATTTTAAGCATTTAATTTCTTTGAGTGGAAGTCGAACTCGCAACCTGTCGCGCTTACAGTCGCACGCTTGTGCCTGCGGTACGACTGGCTTCTATAATTTAAAATTATATTTGTACATAATTAACTAGAAGTAAACGACAATCGTTGGAACTACTTCTTATAATCTAATTGAATTTCTCATATATTCATACATATATCACGCTGCCATAAATTAGCTTAATAGCTATTTTAATGAAAATATTGTTGAAAGCACTTAGTGCTTTCGACAATATTTTCACGCAATTTACGCTTTATATTTTTACTTTCTATATAAAATAATGCCAAATATCTATAAAGTAATGTGCCGGATATTACAAATTACAATTTTAGTAATATAAAAAACATTGTAATAAGTTATAATATAGTTATTTGCTTTTTTACTCATATAGGAAGAGTTATTATGATTTTTAAGCGTTACAATATATATAAACATATTATATGTAAATATGCACTATACCGACTAGTACAATGTGGGTACATTAATTAAATTTGATAAGTACAATCATCACCGAGACGTCTTACCGGCTATAAACCTGTGAAACTACGTAATTCAAAATGGAAGTTATAAAAACCAGACATGTATTGCCGTGACCTCGTCTCGATCGAGCCCTTAACCTATAAGCTATCTGCAATTTCATATACGCTTTAAACCTCTTCGAGTAAAACAGGCGTCTAATAAAAATATTAATAAAATATAACGCTACCATGAAAATCGACAAACCAATATTGCACACCTCGTATTGACTACATTTCATGTTACATAATAATATAACGTAAAACTTCATTGTATATGATTTTTATATCTAAAAAATGGGTAGATTTTATTTAAGTAAAACTAGCGTTAATTTTCAAGAGTCTTTTTTTTATTTTAAATTTCATTCATTTTTATTTGAATTTATTATATTTCATCTTCGTTATGTAATGAGTCCATTCGTGGCGCAGGGGTACGCCTTGTGTTTGAAAAAGCGACAGGTTGTGAGTTCGATTTCGACCCGAAGATATGAAATACTTAATATTTTCATATACTTGCAATGTTGACAAAGTAAAAGCGCTGCGTTGAGTTCTGCCACTCAACACGTAATGCATCCAGAATTTAGAGGAAAATGGGGAACGAAAGTATCTTAATAGAAACGGAGTGTCATGGCACTAAGTTTCCAGGTTCCCTCTGCTTACTCTGCTATGTGCGGGATATAGCGTAAAGCTGAAATTGAGTTCGACTCCCACTCGAGGATATGAAATATTTACTTAAATTTATATTTCCATTTCTTCGCTCTGGTGTCGAGGCACAGCGCGGCGTTGCAATAGCATGATTATTGTTAAACAATATGTTTATTTCAGAATGCGTATTTATAATTTAATATTTATAAAATATGGCATTCTACTTATTTTATTGAAGCTAGCTAGTGAATAAAATAATGAATAATGTATTGAATACGGGTGGCAAGTAGAGAACGGAATGTTTTGACATCAAGTTTTCTCTGCCTACCCTGTTGTACGCGGGATTCAGTGTGAACAAAATCAAATTCACTAACAGAAAAACCTAATATAATAAACATTTTACTAAGTTTTTGGTGCTATGATCGTTTTTTTAAGAAATGGAGAGTATATATTATTCGATTGTAAACAACGAACGTGCGAACAACGTCTAGTTATAAATAAAACTGTTGAAAAATGTGCGCATAAATTTATAACACTTGTTATTAAAATTGACCTTTAACAAATTGCCTAACCGTGTGATTATTATAAAAAAAACTGCTTAGACTCCAAACTTACAAACAAACCTCTTAACTTTAGAGGTATAATTTTGGGTCAGCCTGTTATATTTTTACGCATCAATATTTAAGCAAAAACTATAATGTTTAAAAGATCCAAAGATATATACGGATTTTGACTCATTAATGGAAGTTTATGATGATTAAACAGTTAAATAGCTTTATGAGCTTCCCTCTGTATCCTGCACCCAGCGGGGTAGGCAGAGGGGGGCCCTATTTTCCTCCGAATTCTAAAGGCATTGCGTTTTGAGTGGCGGAACTCAACGCTGCGTTTTACATAAATGTAAATTTAAATAAATATTTCATTTTCTTGAGTGGGGATTGAACCTACAACCAGTCGCGCTTACAGTCACACACTTAATAATAATTACCTTATTAAAATTTATTTTGTTTTACTTTAGAACTATTCGGAATCAAATTTGTGACTGTGTTAATTTTACTTATAATTAGTCCAAGAATTGACAAGTATGTATATATGTGTATATGAGATTATCTGATTATTTTTAAATGTTTATTTATTTTAAATTATTTATGTGGTTCTATAAAGTAAGGTTACTAGTAAAACACATTTACCTATAGCGTAAATAAATGAAATCTTTTAAAACAATGTAGAATTATGCGCCTACTTTACAGTCTCTTTGCAGTACTATATGTACTGATAATGATATTATCTTAAGAAATAGAATGTAAAAAAACACGCATAAACATATTAGTATGCAATATGCATATTTGTCTTCATCAATTGACCTTTCTTATTCGATTTCAATGTGATTACCTTGGAATGAAGAAAAAGATTATTGCTTTTATCATCAATCATCTTAATAGAAACAAAATATGATATTCTGATAATTATAATATTATAAAGCCATTTATTTATCGAAAACTTAAAATCGAAGAAATTTATGCATTCACTGTAAATGATGTATAATACGGTTTTTAAAAATGTAAATTTCTATCATATACTTTTACTCCTCGTAAAATCTTCTAGATACGATATGGTGTTTGCTAATTCTTGTTTAAAAACCATAGGTTTAGTACATCCGTCGATTTATATGCGAAATGCCCAATTCCGCATTATTATATTTGTTTAGAGGCTTATAATATATTGGACATTGCTCTATGTTTCCATTTCTTTCTTTCTCCTATATTTTTTTTATTGAAAAGAACAAAGAAGGCAAACGATCGTCCGAGTCACCTCATGGTTGGTGATCACTGCCGCCTACGACTCCGTATAACACCAAAGTAGCTACAGGCAAGCTGTGGGATTTTAAGGTGAAAACATATACTTTTTGAAGGTACCCATGTCGTATCGACCAGTTAATACTGTTGCAGGTAGGACATTCCACAATAGTGATTTAAGCTTGTGACGTACTGTGCGGTTAGAAATTTGGCAACGGGTATAAGGGCATATAGTCAACCAGAATACTCACGATAAACGCGGTAAGGCAAAGGCGAAGTGTCCATCTAGTCTCTCACTGATTGGGTCCCTAATGGTTGGAACGGCTCTACGTGGTATGCGTTCAATCGTTCAAGCTGACACTTTTGTGCTCACCACTACAGACACAGAGATGAAAATAGAACTGCTATAATTGTGATTCTTCTGTATAATTAAAATAAAATTGGTATCGTCGTCAGCAGTGGTGGAAAAGTAATGGCAAATTTATTAGAAGAATTCCCAAGAAATCTCAAAATCAGTAAAATGCAAGTCACGTTTTTAACTTGTATTCTTATATATACTATCTGTTGAGTTGTTCACATCGGTTATAAGCTCCCAATAAAATATGAATAAATTAGTAAAGAATATTCGATTTGTGTTTACTTCTGTGTTTATGTTTGTGTCTACTTGTCACTTTTTTTAGAAGGTAGATCGATGACAATGGTGAAATCTTTCAAAAGTTTGAGCAATACAGCAGTATTCTTGGATTTGATTTGTGTAACCTTTAGCGAAATTCCTAAATATAATTATCAATGCTATGTCAAACATATTTTGTGTATAACATACAGCATGTCTTCAATAATATCATTTCTTCATATTATATGCTTATAGGTGTAAATTTTATGTTTGAAGTTTGTATATTGGGCATCCAATTTAAAGGTATTTATATAATTTATTTCAATTTATTTAAACAATTATATATTTTTTTATTATTTTCCCATTACAGTGGTTTCATTTATAATTTTTTTTTTAATCTTGCAAGACAACTTTACTACATTACAACAAGCAGCAAACTAATAATGACATGATTATGTCGATAACTAGGAATTTATTATGAATTGAGGTGCTATTAGTTTTTGTTTTCAAAAAAATAAAAAATGAAATATACTTGGCTACGTTCTTACATATTTAGGAAATCAAATATATATATTATAATTTTTTAATTTTTATATATATCTAAAATAAAGACTAATTAGTTAAGAACACTTGTGGGAGTCTCTAAAAATAAATATTTAATATAAAAAATGATGTGTAAATATATTGCATGCGCATGAATAGGTAAGCTCTCACATAATATTGTCGAATTATTCTGACGCGGTGTGTGGTGCAATACACCCAGCGGTGGAGGCAGGTGACCGCCGTATATATACCGATAACGCTCTTAGATCAACATTGTCTATTGCATTCACCAATTTACTACCAACATGAGAACCTTTGTAAGTGTCAGTGTTAGTGTTTTTGATAACTGGTGATATAAAAACAATAATGATATATAATACTTAATATTTTAAAAAACCTTTAATAAGACTAGAGTAGAAAGTGAAAAATAAAAATCTTGTGAATATTCTAATATATTATTTTTTATTCCAGATCATCCTTTCCCTTGTGGCAGTAGCCTTCGCCGCACCGCAGTTACCTTCGGAGCCGATCCCAATTTTGCGTCAAGATAGCAACATCAACCCTGATGGTTCCTTCCAATATGCTTTTGAAACTGGCAATGGAATTAACGCAGCGGCTAATGGAGCTCTAAGAAACATTGGCGCTGAGGAGCCAGCGTTGCAAATCCAAGGGGAGTTTAGCTATCCCAGTGAAGACGGTGGCAGCATTCAATTATCCTATGTGGCTGACGAAAATGGATACCAACCCCGCGGTAGCGCTTTACCTACTCCTCCTCCAATCCCAGCTGACATCCAACGCGCTTTGGACTTCCTCGCCACTGCTCCCCCACAAGCCCAACGCTAAGGCGTTAACTAAAAGGAGTGGTTAAATGTCCACAAATACAAAACCTAGAAGGCTATTAGTTATAATTATACCAATAAGGGACTATATTTCCTAAAAGCGAGTACGCGTCAGTTAAAATCGTTTTAAGGCTATAAATAAAAACATTATTGTAAACAAAGTATTACTAATTATTTATAAATGTAACATTCAATTGGTTTTAATTATAAATCTTAAGAAAATGTTAACTGATGTGTAATCGCTTGAACAGCAACATAAGGATGAGAGGTTGATATCATGTTTGTATTTTTGTACATACCATTTTATACTTTATTTAAATAGTCTTACATGAACATTTATCTTTTATTAAATCCACTCACAATTCTTTATTAACAGAGCTTAATTTTAAATGCATAGAATAATAGTAATAAACATTTTAATGAAGTATACTCAATACAAATTAATTTTCAAGATTTTTTTTTATAATATCTACTTTTTGATTTCACAGTTATTTTATAATCGGTATGAATGTATCTCTGTAATGGAAATTTCGAACGTAATTTTGATCCACTTTGAAATGTCTGATTAGTTTGAAGCGTTACCCATCATGGGTCTCGAATAATATGGAAAAGGTTGTCTCGATGTTTTTACTAAGACATTCAGAATTAGCGAGTTTTGTGTGGATAAAATAGTCGGTTTTCAGATTCCCTCTCAGAAAATTTTAATAAATTATTAGAACAACAAATTAAAAATGACTAACACATCAACCAAATACTTATATAATGTATGTATGTAGGTACATATTACAATGAGATCTACAGCTAGTAAGTTTTAGATTGATCTTGAAACTTACTCCATCTGCCGTCGACAGCTAGTATTACAGCATTATAAATTATTAAATTAATTAAAATACATAATATAAATATCTTGGATTTGTTTGTCTTGGATCTTTTTATCTCTTAATTTTTTAAAAATATATAAGATGGCGCCATAATCAAAAAAAATAATATATACATACTCGTATATATAAAACGTAACGTAGTAGGTAATAAGCTAGGTATAAGCTAGATAATCACTTTTTAAAAAGTTGCTTTTGATCCAATTATTGACAGATAGATTATTCTTAAAATATTTGGAGCAGAGGGAACATAGTGTCAAAACACTCGGTTCCCCACTTTCCACTAAATTCTGAAGGCGCTGCGTCTTGAGTGTCAGAACTTAACCTCGCGCTTTATCTCAACAGAGATAAGAAATGAAAATATAAATTTTAATAAATATTTCAAAATCATTTGTCATTTGTTTATAATGAATATTATTTACTATTGGGGCTAAACGACTCTCTAAGTTAAATGTGTAGCTTTTATCTACATATTTATAAGTGTATAAGATGTATGTATTGTCAACAAGATAAAAATATAATATATCGGGAGCGGATTTTTTTTGTGAATAGGCCGTCGTGCCGTAGTGGATGTGGGTTCAATTCACACTCGAATAATTCATTCTGAAATATTATTTCTTAATATTTCCATTTTTTTCGCTCTGGCATCAAGACAAAAGCCTTGCGTTAAGTTTCCTTGCCTTGAAAAATTTGGCAGAAAGTGGAAGAAACGAACGAAGTGTCGTAACACTAGGTTCCCTCTGATTCCCATGCTATGTGCTGGGTACAGCGTGAAGCTGATTTTATATTGTGAATATGTATATAAATTAAATATGCTTATATTTATATGTCATCTTACTATATAATAAGTATACAGCACTTTCATAACATCTATTTGGAAGTTGAACAAGAATATTGATGTTGCATAATTATAGACATCCTTCTATGTCGTATCGTCAATAACAAAGAGTCGTGGACAGTCCAATCTAAAAAAAATGCTTTTCAAAGGTTTCGGTTACGGACTGTGACTACAGATCGTCTGTGTGACTTCACTGACCCCTAGGGAGTGGTAATAATAGTTGTTGACATTTAAGTAAACGAAACTAGTTTTAGAGGCCTCTGGGTGCGGACATCTTCAATACACGGTGCCGGTTCTATTTAATATTTTTGGTGATTTATATATAGTAGACTCGGCGAAGGTCAACAAGGATATTTTTAATTTTATTATCCAATATTAACACTTAAATGTAAGTTAATGTTTCAATTTATGTATTAAAATCGTTTTTTTATTTTGTATAACATTACGTTTTTTTTTTTATTTATCGTGTTTTTTTTATATATTAATAATATTTAGTAGCTAAGCAGTATCGATGATTTAAAACTGATAAATGCATTGACATAAATTTCTCATATATCATAGCGACATATACAAATGTTTTTTTTTTTTTTAAGTTATTTAGAAAATTTACTTTCAATTTAATTAATAAAGTTTAAAAAGAAAAACAATTGATTACAGTTTAGGTTGTAGGTCTAGGTTGCTGACTTATTAACCTTTTACTTTTTAATATTCACATCCCTAAGTACTTTAGTTTTACTTGATAAGTAGAAGGAATTGGAAGTCATCATTCCGTTTCCCAATATCTACTGCAAAGAAAATGTTTTGAATTAAGCGACGGAACATAAACTAAAATAAACTTCAACAACTTACAGAGGATTTTTATTTGAGGCCAGTAGTGGTTTACAGTCACAAAGTGTGAATGTAAAACCGTCTGGTTGTGGGTTTGATCCCCATTCGAGGAGATCAAATATTTACTTAAAATTTATATTTCCATTTCTTCGCTCTGTTGTCGAGGACATGCGCGGCGTTCTGCCACTCAACACGTAACGCCTCCAGAATTTGGCAGAAAGTGGGGAACGGAGTGTCTTAACACTAGGTTCCCTCTGCATACCCTGCTGTGTGTGGGATACAGCGTGAAGCTGTATATATAATTTACAATGAAATAATGCTTGGAGTAATATTTGAACTTTTATTGTCATGCTTTTCTATAATGCCATAAGGAAATAATATTTTCAAAATCAAATCTACAAACCTAAACCCATCTTCACCCGTTTTACCACATAACATGGTGGGGGCAAAATACAAACTTGTGATACACTTCGTTCTCCGCATTGCGCCTGAGTACGAGACATTACGTATGTCATAGGTGAAAGCGGTATTTAACTATATTTCATTTTAACATGCATTCTTCTATTGTGTAACATAATCTTTTTTTGAGGCCGTCGTGGCGCAGGGGCACAGGAGTGTGACTGTAACGCAACGGTTGTGGGTTCGATCCCCACTCGAGGGAATTAAATATGTTATATTTTCATTTTTTATCTCTTGCTTTAAGTGATAAAACTTAACGCCTCGCTTTATGTTTCTATAAAATAATATAAATAGAAACTTTTATATATTAAGCATAAAATTAAATGCCCTAATATAATTCTCCGACTGGGCATTGAACCCACAATCATCATTACCGAATGGTCATTACAATGATCTCAAATAAATAACTAAACAAATATATTTTTACGTCACCTATAATTATAATCCTTCCCTAATGCAGAAACTTGAAGCAAGAAGGAGCAGATTATGTTAATTTAGACAGAAAGTTTCTTTTCGCCTTAGTCTACAATTCAATAAAAAAAATGTGTCTGTACGATAAATATTTTTTTAAAATAAAAACAATTTGAAAGAAGAAAAACATATTTCTGGTAACGAGACAAAGTTACGGCGTTGGGTTCCGCCACTTAACTAGGAATGCCTCCAGAATTAGGCGTAAAGTAGGGAGCGGAAACTGGGAAAGAGAAAGAGAGCGGAGACTGAGAAAGTTTCCTTTCTATCTATCTTGCTAGGTGCAGGATACAGAGTGAAGTTAATAAAAACATTTTTTTTTTTACAAGATATAATGAAATGTCGCCTTAATAATTATAGTTGTTGTGTTTGATTAGCACAACAACTTTAAACGACTTAGATAAAAACTTAAGGACTGGAACATCTGATATAGTCATCTAAAATAGTCCAACCAAAATATAAGAAATAATGAAACAATTCATTCACTTTAAAACGTTTAGCGTTATTGAAAGAGGACATGGCTCAAAATCAACAGTTGGTTTTTTTTTAATTTTTTTGATCTTTAACGATCCCAAATAAAAGTTATTTAAAATAAGGCGCCCTGGGACAGGGTGTCAGTAAGACTCAGTGACTGTAAGGGAATGGACGACGGTGATTAATTCGAACTGCACCCTGCAGAACAATTAAGAAAAAAAAATGTTTTCGAAATGAAGAAAAAAAAATTAAGAAAAAAAATGTTTTCTTGTGTTAGGCTATAACAAAACAAATAATACTGTATTTTAAATTGATACTTAATGTAATCAATAGTAATGATAAAATGTAAAATTCTATATACCATAAAAGACACGTGTACGGTGTACCTATAACAACTTCCACAAATACTATTTAAAAATTAAAACCCATAAAAATAGTAAGCAGATCTAACATTTTTTTAAAGAACAATTTCTTAGCCTAGTATATTTGCAATATTTTTATATTACTGATAAAATTGACTTTAAAATTGCAATAACATATTTTTATCACAAAAATACTGCGTTATTATCTAGTTTTGTGGGACAATTCATAAATTCTTCAGCCCTGGTGAATTTACTTTTAGTTTTATTGGCTTTTGTTCAGCTTGCTGAAATATTCAATTATATTAGTATGGTCTATTTATTGTTACAGGAATATTCGTAATATTAGTAAAAGTAATCATCGTCGAGTACAGATCTAAAAAATGATCAATTATTGAATTTTTAATCAGTTTACATAAAATTATATTAATTAAAATTCTATATTGAAATATTATATGATACAACACCTGTATAAAATTTTATAGCAATAAACTGGTTTCATGGTAATTTTAATTAAATCACAACAGCCCGCATCAGGCGCTTTAAATATATTTATTTAATATTTTTTTTGTATATTTTGTCGACGTTCAATTTAGCGTCTAAAGAAATTTACATAAAAGTAAATGAATAAGATGGCTCTATAAAAGATTTAATAATAAAATTAAGTAATAATTTATTTTATATTATTGGAAATTATCTGAGCTTAAAAAGAAATAAATGTGAATAGTATAATATAGAAAAGCTTACATTCATCTTGTTTTTTATTATTTTATTTTTATCTTAGTAAAATTAAAACTTTAAGGGATGTTATATATATATATATATAATGTAATGTATAAAAATATTTAAAATATTCATTCAGACGTCCCATATATTACATTTAATTTAAGTGTAGATTCATGCATTCAAAGGTTGTCTGGAGAGGTCGCCTTGTTTTACTGTACATCTTTCCTCATTATCCATTTTAATTTTTATTATATTTCTTTTATTATATTTTTCTCTAATATGTCATAAGGAAGATAGTTTTCGTAACTCTAGCCTATAGTTAGTTATTGTTGTAATAATTTGTAATATTATTAGATATTTTAAACTTATAACTTATTTATAACTTGATAATTTTAATTTTTATATTTAAACAAATCATTAATTATTAATGAATTATAATTTATTTTTTTCAACTTCACGCCGTATCCTGTAAACAACGGGGTAGGTAGAGGAGTCTAATGTTAGGACAATTCATTTCCCACTATCCATCAAATTGTCGAAGCATAGCGTACTGGTGGAACTCAATCCCTGCGCTGCGCTGCGCTGAAAATTCTAACTAAAACTATAGATCTACAACAAGAGATACCCGGATATACCTATATGGCAGAAATTCCTTGATATGACAAAGTCGGCTCGAAGATGACTGTCGCTAATAATAAAAACTGCATATAATTTGTTTTCAACGTTTATATTAGCACTTCGGTTCTTATATAATCATAAAATTAATAGTTTATATATTTGATTCAATAAAGACGTCAAGGCATCCTTACTTAGTTACGTTTTTGTATTATACTTACATATGTATAATTGTATATACAGATGTTGTATTCTTGGTTGTGTAAACCTACTATAATGTAATTTCTTCTTCTTTCAAAAAAATGGATATAAAAAAAATATTGGTATTTTTTTGGACAATCATAATCAAAGGCTGTATGTAGTATGTTGAATGGTATTAACAAAATACAGTAAGAATGTAAGGCATTTATTATGATTTTCATAAAGAACCGACTTGCAATGGTCTAAGTTCTTACACTCAAAATGCAATATTTTAAAAAAGAGGCAATGAGAAATAAGTTAACTCTTATCATAATAACAAAATGGCCGTTCTGGGCTGTTACAAATACATCTAAAACAGGAAGAAATAGCTCTGCTACGTAGATCGAATTGAAATCTTAGACTAACATGAAATAATGAATAGAAAAAAGATAAATTTGATAGAATAAAGCTATAGAGCGGAGATATAGAGTCATGTAACTAAAATCTTTTGAACGGAACCTCACAGATGCCTCCCTCTTTTTTTTATCTGCCTAGTTAATACATAGTCATGTCCAATTTTATTTTGTTTTTTTATATGAATATGACTATATTATACATATATTTTTAATAAACATTTATATCCGGTTCTGGCAACAACAAATGTCAAAAGGTCACATGAAATCATTATAACATCTGGTTGACGTTGACACATGGACGACAACTGTGATACAAGGACTTCATCATAATTATTAAGCATGTATATGCTTGTGAAGTATGTGTGAATGTTACCTTAGATAGAGGATATCAAGAACCAATCCATATTATTTTTTATTAATGTTCTGCTCCTTGCAAAATATAAGTATGGAACAGGAGAATATCGAATAAAGATGTTCTTGTATTTCTGTTTATTCAATTATATTTTTATCATATTAGTATGTTGGAATAGAATGTAGAGGATATTATTTAGAGGATATTTTTATAGTCTTCTAATATTTTTCAAATATTTTTTTTTACATTTATGCATAAATGTCTGGAAAAAGTCTATCTTATACGTAACGTAAACATTATTTATATTCATGGTAAGTAAATTAAGAGAATTTATAACTCTATATTTGCAACATGCAGTGCAATGGTGGAAACATATTATTAGGAGGACGACAACCGATAGGAAAGAAAGGTCCTCGAATGGCGGTCAATAGGTCATGTCCTGAAGTAGACAGTGGAAAGCCGCTGGATTCAAAGTGCGCAGGACCGGACGGAGTGGCGAACATTACGGAAAACCTATTTCCAATTTCCAGCAGTGGACTTCCTAAGACTGATGCATGGGATAACTCGATACATTTAAATTTTTATATTGTTAATTTATTCTTATAGATATGGTTAAAAATCTTACTTAAAAAATTAAAATAATTCTCACATACATAGTAGGTTTACAGTGGCATCAAGATTTCGTCTTAGATATTTAAACATTATAATGTTAATAGCTTTTATAGTTGATAAATATTCATATTTACACATATATTTTTTCATCATATTATTATTATTATTATTTTTATGGAAAAGACACGGCAAACGAGCGTGCGGGTCACCTGATGGTAAGT
>DWAP01003019.1:0-12586 GCA_018230625.1 Heliconius eleuchia
TATATATATATATATATATATATATATATATATATATATATATATATATGCAAAGCCTCCAGAATCCGGCAGAAAGTAGGGGACGTAAGTGTCTTAGTGGGACCTGAATCTCATAACAATAGGTGCGAAGGTTCCCTCTGCCTATTATGCGGTGTGTGCGATGACCGGGAAACAGCATGAAGCTAAACAATCGGGAAAAAAACTATGAAACGGTTTCATTACTTATTGTTCTATTGAAGCTTCCTCCAACAACACCCCAACGGAAGGATAAGCTCGATTTGCATCCTCATATTGTTGCATGACAATTTATATTTATTACCGACGTATTGATGCAAGTTGAATAGTTTTGCAGTTTAATATTTTTGTAACGCGTCTTTATAAAGTAAAATTATAAAATAATAGATATTACTTAATAAGTAAAATTTGTAGATAGTTACTTTATACATATATCAGTTAGTTCATAAAATAAAGTGACTGACAAATATTGGTTTAGTTATCAATTTGCCTTTTTTCAACATTTATAATATTTCTAACAAAAGATAAAAATAATGGTAACAATACTCACATTTAACTAAATATTATGCAAGTAACGGCATAAGGAAGGAAAGAGAGTCTTTCGTAATTTCTTATAAACAAGACAATCAATGTAGAAGACATTTATTTACAAGTGTCAGTCTGAGACTTCCTACGTATTTAGGCAGTACAGAACATAAAACATATATTTTTAAATAAGTCATTTATAACATTTTTTTTCTAGCTTGATGATTTATCTAGCTGTCTATCCTGATTTAAAACATTGCATATTGTATCATAGCATAGTTACATCAACTAAGCGCCGCAATTTGTCTTTCTGCAGGTGGAGTAAGAAACCACAGTCATAGCTATTAGAGTTGAAAATTTGTGAGTGAACGGCCTGAGAAAATATTAAAACATTTATGATTACAGAATTGCTTTAAAGCAGCTTGGAAGACCGTCTTAATAGGCAAATCTAAAACTTCAATATTTTTTTAATCTTCATATATTTATTATTTATTTATATAAATGACTTTTTTATAAAGAACTTAGTGATATTTCCATTTGTTTATATCACGCATGATATTCAAACCACGCACGGTTAAACTCTTTTCTAATTTAAGGCGCGTAATGTATAACGCAGAACGTAAATCACCAGATTTCACGTTACGTATGACCCACTGGCATCATTATTTCTGTTTCAAATTTACTTTTTGCTTCTAAGAAAACCAGTGTGGCTGAAAGAATTACAAATTGCTTTTACTTTTAAGTACCAAGCTTAATAAAGATTGTTTACTTGAAATATTTCTTTTTACTGAAGTATTTATTCAAAGAAAAGCTTACGCTTCTAAGAAAATAATTTTATCGTAACATCTTTAACAGACTGAATGTTTTTAATTTAAGGAATTATTATATTTTAATAATGTATATTACATATTTATCAAATACACTCTTAATGCTTAAACAAATTGGAATTAAGGTTGCTTAAAACAATAGATATATTTTCGAAAAAAATATTCAATTTCGCTCAAAAAATTTTAGACAAGTTGCAATCTATGGCAATGAGAGACCACAATTAAGTAAAAAAAATCAGCTTCGCGCTTAATTTAATTAATTAAGTAAATCGCGCTTTAATTAATTAAGTTAAAAAAATCAGCAGGGTAGGTAGAGGGGAACCTAGTGTTAAGATACTCCCCACTTTCCCACTTTCCGCTGAGTTCTGGAGGTATTGCGTACCAAAACGAAGAAATGAAAATATAAATGTAAATAAATATTTCATTTCTTTGAGTGGGAATCGAACCCACGACCAATCGATTTCATAGTCACACTTTGTGCTCTGCGCCACGACTGGCCTATCCATATAGAAATATTGAATTACCTATATTTATATTTGACATATACATACGTACTTATTAAAAAAAATATAAGCGAAATGAGTTTTTACTAAAAAAAAGAACATATCATGCTCCAATAAATTTATCATCCGTCATACGTGATGAGATTAATATTGCGGCATATCGAAATATAGGTACCTAGATATATATTATACAGGTGAATGAGTAAATACTATTTAATTATGAATATTTTAATTACTTTCATTGCTTACTTTGCTCGTGTATATGCTCAACAGTTGACCATGTGGCCTCTAAGTTCAGCTTCAGATCGCACTTGACAATGTCCTAAAATGAAAAGAAAAATAGTAACAAGTTTTAAATGGACGGGAAGTTAAAAGTGATTTGTCACTAACTTTTCTGTTGTCTTTACTAAAAATCGAATATGTTACACTGCTTAATAAGTAAAATACTTGGGTGACAAAGCTTAATTTGGGGAACGTGGCCATTTCCAAATTAGGTGAGTTGCGTTATCTGTGGTGATGAGATAATTAAAGATAAACATGCATGTACATATTATATATTTGGCATAGTGACATACATACACGTGCTCTTCACTTCCTGCCCATTTGTTTATAGCATTGTGATCGTTGAAGTGTACTACTTTCAAATCTAATGCCCTCAAATGCAATTAATCACTACTTTAAAATACTTACTTTTTTCCTTTACGCTTTTTATTTCATAAAACTTCCATTTCACGAAGATATATCTATTGAGGCCAATCGTGGCACAGGGGCACAAGCGTATGACTGTAAACACAACAGGTTGTGAGTTCGATTCCCACTGAAGCTGAAAATATCTTAATCTGAAAAGAGTTTTTTAACCCCTGAAATAGTTTCTTGATCCCTGGGTTCCCTGTACCTACAATACAACGTGAACCTAAAAAAAAACATATATATCCACATAATTATACGCATATCCATATAATAAGCGATACCTATACTTAAATCTGGTCGAGTTAACGTTTGCTGTACACACTGCGCTCGTCCGATGTAACTGAAGTAGCTAGAATTAATTGCACTATTTCAAGTGTCATTGACATCGCGAATGCGTGCTTTGAACCGAAGCCAAACATAGTTTGAGTAGACCGTTTATTTTTACGGAGACATTGGTAGGTATAGTTATATTGTTCGACACGCACGTTACACGATACGACTTAGATATTAAACTTTAGAGCAAAGTGTCGTTTAATGAGATGAGATTTCACGCTTCTGTGATGATGAGATATTTGATTTCAAAATTTTTTTGTATATTTCCTTGTATGTAATTCTTGTTATTTGCTACAAGAAAATTGCTATTAATAACACAATTTTTTATTTTATTTTCAAGTAAATTTCCTGACGCTCATATTATAACTTTATATGTGTGGACTAGAAAACATAAGCTTGTCTTGTTTGTTTCCGTAGATGCCAAAGATGCCCAGCATCAGATGTATTCGGTCAGTAGCTCCGATTGTGTGTTGTTTGACTCTCAGTCTCTGAGGAAAATTAAATTAATATACATAATATATTCATTTGTTGCAATGACGTAATTGCAGTTTTATTAGTTCAAACAATTTAAATAATTTATCAATATATGCGAAAAGACGCTATTCACGAGCCTTTATATCTTCTGCAATATTTCAAAGCGTCATTTTTGCACCAAATAACCGATATGTGTATAGAGGACAAGATGATTTATTAGAATATTCAGAGTTCAACTTTCCTTTTCGCAAGAGTTGTATAAACTAAATATAACCTTCAAGACATTGTTGAAATGGAACGAGCGAGCAGTACGCTTTATTTACGAGTCCAAATCTTTTTCATCTTATTTAATTTATATTATTTGTGTTCTATAAGCATCTAAATATCGAATGACACTGTAGTGCATTTGCTATATATGGGTCGAGCTGAACACGCATCATTACATGAAATTTTATTACTTAAATTTTTAACGCATAATTCAATGAGTAAAGAAAAAAGCCAAGAATAACCAATAAAGTTTACACTTTACATATCTTTGTTTGTCCGGTTTAGTAAGACGCAATCACCACCCAACATGCATTTTTTTTAAATTGACCAGAGTGGAGAAAAAACAATAAGAGATAAATATGTATAATTTATATAATACAAAATTAATAAAGGATGGTCGTGTCGGCTTATTTATTACATTTGCAACTGAATTTTAGGGATTTTAGGGAAAACAAAATGATTAAACGGAATTAACCATTTTCATTGTGTTATAAGTTGACACGTTATGCTTGTATGGATATACGCAAATTACGTGTAGCGACTAACGTTTTCATCTACAACTGTTGAACCCGCTCCAGTATAAACTGTGTATTTATTGTGACACTTTTGTTAAAATATTTCGTCATTTTCGGATAACTACCCGATATATTTCCGAGTTTTCAGTACTGTTTTCTAAATATTATCAATGATTAAAATGTATGTGCCAATTTACATTCCCCATTTTCATATTTCAAAATTTCAAATATTAGAATATAAAAGACTTCTTCAAATTAAAAGTAAGTAGGTACCTATGTATTGATATCAAAACCTATTTTTATGGAATAGGAAGGTTTTTTTACAAATCTATCATAGTATTTTAATGTTCAATTGTTTGTACATTTTATTATTAAAATTTGGCTGTAATGAATTTGTCACCATGTTATATCCAGCATCTTTTGCATTTCATGGTAGGTAGCAGAGTTTAACGTCGAATTACGTTTTACTAGACTGGGGTAAAAAATCTTAAATGCAAAAACCCCCGATGTTGAATGAAATGTAATACAATGGATGCTAGATACGTACTCAAGGTATTTTCCCATAATAACAGGTTTTCCTACAATTCTGACTATACCGAACGCCATATTAAAGTACAATGTGGTCGCTGGTTCGTCTACCGTCGACCTTTGTATTCAAAAACAAATATTTATTCCGCCCGGTTCTCCATAAACCGTTATGTGGACTGTCCGTTCTTGACATTATAGCTGGTATTATTATTACTGCGTATTGTTAAATATATTTACATAGATACAACTCCTTTTATATTTTTTTAAAAGAAGGATTAGGAGGATGTTTTACTTATATATAGTTATATATAGTTTTTATGTACATTTATGTATGTCCGTCGATTTCTTCGTCATTTGTGAACTGATTTCAAAAATCCTTCCTCTTTGTTATTTTTTTCTTTCATGATAACTTATTTGTACTCACGACTACATCTCATGTAATATATGTTTAGAAATGCTTTTAATGTGACTTAAAACCACATCTAATTTTGTTTGATGTTTTTGTGATTTTATTTATTGATCTTGTAAATGTACACACATTGAATAATTTCAGTTTTACTTTCACTCTTTGTATAGATAACGAGATTAGAGTTAACTAACAAAAAAGTGCAAATTTAATATTCCTAGTCATTATGTTTTATATTCGTTAAAGTCATTATATTTGCTATATTGTATGATATGTATACTTTTATACAATATTATAAAACTGAAAAGTTTGTGTGGGTGATCGCGCGAATCTCATGAAGTATCTATTAATTAGCACGAATGGAAAAAGTCCTTTTTGTGTTGCATAATCAATTTGTTTAAGAAGACTATAGGCTCTATATCATCAAGTTAATAGTTTCAATGTAACGCACTTTAACTGCATGAATGTGATCTTTTTTATTTCCATTTCAATACGCCGCCGCAATATAAGAAGATATAGTTAAATATATATACAGATATTATATACATAACATTGAAAAAGTAATAAAAAAATTAAACTTTAAAGCTAAGAAATTAAAATGAGTAATTATTGTCAAAAGTGGCTTCAAGTCTCAAGGGCATGCTCTGATTCATTTTTAGTGTCTACTGTCACTTCCTTTGGTCAATGCCAGCCATTGTCTTGTAAAAGCCGAAGCAGCCTTGAGTGCCGGAGATAATATCACTATGACTTACTTAAAGTTAGATGGTAAAACTGTTTTGTGCGTAGATAAGTTAAATGTAAAAAACATATAAGTAAACAGAACGACAACAGAGAAAAACAGGAGAGGTTCTCTACAATGTATGATGTTTTTGTATATTTATAATTTTTATATAAACAATTAACACAAGTTGCCACCAAAAGTAATGGATTTTGAAAAGTAAAAAGGTATTTAAAAAAATTATAAATTCTCAATTAATACTAGTTACACCGTCTCTCATCGTCTCACCGTCTTCCCTTCTCTAGTGAGCTAAGTTATACTAAAGTAATCAAGAATACCTACCAAAAAATACACTTGTTTGTTTATAGCCAGTAAAATCTTTAAACACTTTTGGCCTTAAGTTGTGTTAGGCTTTTAGTATATATTATTATGTATTTTTCATATATTTTATAGGGTGATTTTCAAAAACAAATTAACGTCTCTTAAGGGGATGGGGATCCTGAAACGTGACTAATCTTTCTTTTAGAGGAAATACGCTTTTAGAAATGACGTTCTGCAAAATCTTGGCCAATATATAAAAAAGGAGGACAAGTTCGAGTCGGGCTCGTCCACCGACAGTTCCGTATAAATATTTGAGGTCTCGAGCTTTTTCTGATATTCAGGCTTAACTTAGCCAGAGCCCTTTCATCTGTTACACACTTGAACTAGCGGCTTCAATACCAAACTTTGCCCCCCTTCAAAGGCTATTATTTTTTAGAATATAACCAAATGTATAGATTTCAGATTATTTCTAAACTAGTACTACCTGTAAATACTAGCTGCCAAGTTTCATAATTCTAGGTAAACTAGTACTCTGCTAGTTTTGATTCCCTTTATAATGTCGAAATACGCGTTTCTTGCTATGTAAACGGCCATATCTTACAAGTACACGTGGAAATACGTTTTTTTATCACGAAATGGTGGGGCCGTAGATATATGGTTTGAATTTCAACTCGATATTTCCAAGCATTCATGAGATAAAAGCTCTTGACAAACAGACAGACATACAGAATGAGGGACAGACGGACAACAAAGTGATCTTATAAGAGTTCCTTTTTTCCTTAAGAGATACGAAACCCTACAAAGAGGCAAAAATTACAGCAATAAGAACAAAATAATTTACTTGCAACAGTTTCAATAACAACATGTTATTTAGTTTTTTTCGAAACGCCCAAATTTCATAGAATAAAAAAAAAAGTTTTAAAATTGAGCTGTACATAATATTGGAAGAAACTTAAAATATATGTGATACGTACGTATATTTTTTTTACTTCATATATCTTTAGTTATAGTAATATATTTTTCAAATAGTATTGTTACGTAATCTCTTGTTACACAACGTTTAATATCTTAACGATCCGCTCGTGCCGTTCACAACTTCTCAGAGACAGTCATAGTAATGAGGCTCACATAAATTTGCATTGCAGATGCTCTTTGGGCTCTTTAAGAAAAACATTAGACGCAAGGAACTTCAATTTAAGAAATTACCTAAAAAATAAAGGATTGTCCAATTCTTGTAATAAAAAATGGACAATACATGTTTTTTGAATTCTGACATGTTAAAATGAATATTTTTTACTTTTTTAAATTATCTTGTTTCTTGTAACCGGTTACTTAAAAAATTATAGATTATACCTTATTATTATTTATATTAAATTGTAAATTATAATTTATTTAAGATGTGACAACATTGAAAATAAATAATGTTCAAAATAGAGTCACACAGGTCGCTTCTTATTCGTATGATTATTTTTAAATATTGTGACATCTGTCGACCTGTCTGGCCTTATTTATGTATCTATCGAAGACTTATATTGAAGGTGATCTTAAATGTAAATGTACAGATACAATTTTAAAATGTTGCAATTGTTTTAGTTCTGGCTGTTAACAATGATTGTGCTATAAAACAAGTAGCTTCTAAATTGTCTATATTACTGATATCACTAATACTCTTTGGTAGTGTGTTCGATCCCCATTCGGGGAAATTAAGTATTTATATAAATTTCCTTTTCTTCACTCTGGTGTTGGAGCAAGCGAGACTAAGTTTCGCCACTCGAGACGCAATGAATCGAGAATTCGGCGGAAACTGGGGAACGGAGTGTCTCAGCATTAAAATCCCTCTGCTTACGCTGCTGTGTGCGGGATACAGCGTGACGCTAAAAAAAAGTAAAATACATAATATATTTTTTTACAAAATGAAACTCAGTTATTAACTAGAACCTAGATATATTATGAGCTTGAGCAAGTACATACATGTATGTGTTTCCAAAACATGATAGGCCGGAAGCTGACGACAAAAAGACTGAAACCATCTAATTTCAACTCCCGCACACGACACACAATACTCGGCCTTAATCTGTCATGCACACTCCCTAATGACAGTAGCCTTCGCCAAAACCAACCAAATGCAATCCACCTCTATCACATGGAAATAAGGATTATTTTTGTATATTTTTTATATATTTGATGAAATTTTAAACATGGTCTGCTTAGTATGTATTGTAGTACCGTCATGCGATGTAGCAATAGTTTACAATGTACTGCATATCAGTTACACTCCGATTAAACGACCTCACAAGACCTCTATAGCGTATTGTGTTACCAGCTGAAAGCTTGCATTCGGAAATATGTTCAACAACATGACGCCTTGATCGCATATTTGCATTTTTTTATAATATGTATTTCGTGTCTAAATGAGATGGTCGTAGGTTCAATACCTACTCGTCGAACATCGAAATAAATGTCGGTATTTTTAACATTTATAAAATATTGTTCCCCACTTAGGACAGATAAACAGTTATCAGATACGTATAAAAAAGTAACGTAGCGGGATGTGAACCCGTACCTTTTGCAAACCACCCGAGCGCTTGGATGCTTCCAAAAGGTTTTCCTTTTTACATTTTGGTAACTATTTTCATATCCCGCTACGTTCACATGTTTATACGTTTCTTTTAATTTAATGTAAGTAGTTACATTTAACTTTCTCTACCTCTGTTAGTTATAAAAAAAATGTAAAATATATTCAAGTAGAAAAACAAACAATTTATTCAAAGAGATAAGAGCGAAGAAAAACTACTTTTAAAATAAAACATATTTTCAAGTCAGGTTAAACAGTAAACTCCAATGATTCATGGATATAATCGTCATGTTTTATCTCATCTTCCTTATGGTGTAGTCGTGCGTGTTAATTCACCGTGACTCACTTTATTCCATTTGTAACGTGAAGAACATAGTGTTATTAGGGTTTCGTACCCAAATTGTAAAACGGACCCTATTACTAAGACTGTCTGTCTGTCCGTCCGTCTCAGGCAGAAAAGAGGAAGTTAGACAGTTGAAATTTTTACATTACATATGTATTTTTTGTTAAATTACAATAGCTTCGGGGGCTTCCATACAACAATTTTTATAAATAATGGTACGGAAGACTAAGTAACGAGTTCGACTCGCACTTAGCCGATTTTTTTATATATATCACCTCATTTTGTTTATATTGCCAAGTCTTTTACAATGATTTTATTTTCAATTCAGTTCTACTAAAACGGGCTGGCTACTTACTGGCTAAAGCTTACGTTTTACTGGCTGCAATTATAAAAACATAGTACTTTATTTATATTAAAAATAAATCAGTGAAAAAAATCATTACTCAAAAAATATTGATTTATGTAAACCTGTTTATATCAATACCTATAAATTTCATGAAATGTATTATTTTTTAATTTTTTTTTTATTTTACGAGGTAAAGCGCGGCGTTGAGTTCCGCCACTCAACACGCAATGCCTTCAAAACTCGGCGGAAATTGGGGCACGGATTGTCTTAACACTACGTTCCCTCTGCCCATTCTGCTGTGTGCGGGATACAGCGTGAAGCTGATTTTATTATTTTAATTTTATAAAACGCTTGTAATAAATACGTGTAATTCACATATTCTGATATGATATTGTGAATAGTTTCACTTTAAAATGTATATACTTATATTACTTTTGTACTTTAATCGCTAAGGTTCCGGGTGACTGGAGGAGTCTCTTATCGGCCGGATGCAAGACAGGCTTTTAATTTGAACCGAAGTGCCGGATATTTAGCGCTGAGAGCGAAGAAAATTATGAACGTTATCAAGAGAACTGAATAAAATAAAACGGCATGTTTTACTTTTAAAATTTTTAGTAATTATTATAATTTAATAATAATAAGGGCTAGGTTCAACCTTTTCAAGTTCTCTTTTCACCGGTGTTACGACTGTACTACGTCGGAGTAAGATCGGTGATGGAACAAGAACGTACTGATCAAATTGCCGACTAATTAGGCATAATTTTTTTAATGTCATGATTATATTTTTCTCACCATCTTAATCCACGACCTGTGTTCGGTGAAGCCAAATATCAACTGTCCGTGTGCTAAAGATGTATTCTTATATTGAGTATTTTTTTCATATAATAAAATTGTTTATGATGTTCTTTTTTAACAGAGCGTATCTTCCTGATAGTGGAGAACAGAGTATTTTGGCAAGTGATTCTTTCAACATTCCGAACAGGGTTTCTCAAGTGTGTAATGTTTTAAACGATGTCCTACTGGATATTTGAACTTAGTAACATCTTAAGAATCTATAGTAAGAAACACTTTAATAACTACTTATGAGAAATTAATCTAAATAGGAAGTCGTGTACCTTATATACATAACGTAATGTTTTTAGCTTCACACCGTATCCCGCATAGAGGAAACTTAGGAACCTAGTGGTAATACACTTCGTTCCCAATAAGGGAGTACGTTCCCCACTTACTGTCGAATTCTCGAGGTACTGCGTGTTGCGTGGCGGAACTCAAAGCCGCGCTTTGCCTTCTTACCTGAGTGAAGAAAAGGAAATATTAAACATTGCATTCGACCGAGTGGGAAACGAACTCACAACCGTCGCGTTTACAGTCGTCTTGTCTCCCGGCGCCACTACGGCCTCTAATACTTACGGACCTAATAATTCGTTAAAATAAAAATATATATCTTGTTTCATTTGAACAAGTGTCTAGTTGCGGAATCATTACGTATTTCGAAGGTTATTGCCATTAAGTATTGATGAGGTTAATTATGTTAATGTTAGATTTGGATGTAACAGTTGAATATTTGTTTTGTTGTTCTTTAAGAGTATCACACTATCGTATGTAGTTCCGACGTTTTTAGTATTACAGAATTAATATGGGTTCATATCTAAAATGAGAAAATCTATATCTGTACTCTATATTAACATTATAAAACTGAAGAGTTAGTTTGACTCACTAAAATCTTAGGAGTTATTAGTTCGCAATGAAAAATTGTTTTTGTGTAATACAGTAGATTCGTCGAGAAAGGCTTTAGACTATGGTATTTTTTACAAATAACATTTGTGTTCGTGCAATAAAAATATTGAGAAAATTTGTTTTATTCATTTTTTCATCGACTATTGGTGTATTTGGAATTGTTTGATGGCCCATTTAATCACGTGACATGATCTTCCCATTTTTATAGGGCTACAAAATTTTAAAAATTATTAACAATATTTTTACAAATACTTTAACAAGTCTACCTTTATACAGAAGCGTAAATTCTTATTTGACGTCAATGGAAATAAACTTATGCTTGTCCTCAACTAAGGCACTTAATGGCTCCTTTCTAATCTAGACACAAGGTCGTCCTGGATATCTAATGAAGGGTAGAGCGAGACACGCTGAAAAACGATAATTTGGTATACAAAAAGTAGATTACACAAGCCATTCAGTAACTAAATTACAATGTAATGATTTAAGTGAAGATGGCCACAAATAACATGTTATGATTATTTCGTAGGTGTCCATTTGATGTTTGTTTTCTAACTTAAACATAACTTAAGCTTGAGGCCGTCGTGGTTGAGCGGCACAGTGGCTGTGTAAGCGATAGTTGTGAGTTCTATTTGCATTCGGGATTTAAATTATTTTCACTTTGTCGCTCTGGTAACAAGATAAAGAACGACGTTGACTCGATGTTTCGAAATTGGACTGAACATGGGGAACGAAGTTTGTTTGTGTTTGAACCATTACGTAGGGGATTAAGCGAGACGCTTAAAAGATATAAGCATACTAGATATATATATATTGTTTGACATACAAATAGTAATTAAATCAGTTCAACTCTGTTCGGTATTTGGTTTTCGTCTGTAACAGCGGAGAGAAAGTCTCTAACTATAGTTAATTGAAGATTGCCATAAAAGTATTTTAAAGTATTTTAAATTTATGTCCTTCATGTCCACGTGTCTTTATAATTGACGATAAATATACATTTATAGCTTTCCAAGTCACTCCGATTCCTATTTTCTTGATATATCAATTGGCTTTTTGGGTATTTTATAAGATATTATTGTATAGGTAATGTAATGTAAACTGTATACATAAAAAATATTACTGTAGTACTACTATTGCTTTGTTATTATTAGAATTAAAGAAGTTAAATTATTAAATACAAAAAATATTTTTGTATTTCAGATACTTTATATATATTATTGGGACAGGCGAATTAAATACTTAAAACAAACGAAATTTTAAATTAAATATAGTGACAATTTTTATTTTCGTTGTAGATACAAACGGTCACTATGAAAATATAATATATTTTTAAAGTGCACTGACGCATTATATTTAAATATAGGCAAAATACAAATGAGGTAAATTGCTATCAATGGCATCATCACTGCTCAATTAATGGTAGTTAACGCTGCTTCTTTTTGCATAAATACATACAAAATAGTAAT
>DWAP01003020.1:0-12584 GCA_018230625.1 Heliconius eleuchia
ATACATACATACATACAAAAATACAAATCTTACCTCTTTATAATATTAGTATAGAAATATTATTTTTATCTTATATAGTTTCATTTTGTTATATTTTTTAAGTGTTATTCCACACTTAGGAAAGAATAATTCTTTTTGTTTTCTAAACAAGTATAACTCTAGTTTGGTCGTAAAATCAACAATATATCCTGCGACTAGGTTCACCCAAGCAATTTTCTAGAGTTGCCCTTGATTTTAAATTCCAACTGATTTTTTTGTTTGAATATATATATTTTTTAAGCATGATTTTAATATATATTCATTGTTTGCAGCATTCCGAAAGATTCCAAGAGACTCGTCATAGACAACGGACTTGTTCTAGTGGGTGAGTGTATTTTTTATACCTTTCTCTACTATACTACTATACTGCAATATATATGAAGATTTTATTTGATTTGTAGACAGATTTTTTTAGTTATATAACATTGAACAAATAACTATATAATCTAATTTTATATAATATATAAATGTTTATTATAACGTTCATGTTATTCTTTCACAGGTCGACAAATGAGAGTAACGTGTTCAAATCCTTAGTGGAACAGACTGGGGTTGAAACTGCTGCACTTTTATATTCAATGGCGCAAGCAATTTGTTGTCAATACTATATGATTATTTAAATTACTGGGTAACTGGCTGCTATATGTAAGATACAAAAATATGCGTGAAACTAAAAATATATAAATATACCAAATCTTTTTTGTACTTTTTACAGAGTAACAAGAAACTGTTAGCAAAGAAGAACTCTTAAGTGATCAACGCAGATCTGATGATTTTCGTTTTTTCACTCTCCACGTATTTAAAACTCTATACAAAAAGAAAGAGAAAACATAATGGAGGACCTGGACTTTAATTGTGTTCGTGTAAGGTTTTTTTTTATTTTTCAGGGTATAATTTTGATAGTAATCTTTCTGGGGTCATAAGACATATGGTCATAAGACTATTCTGGAATGGGCACAGACGACCCGCCCCCATCTATTTCTACGCCCATGCAAAACATATCGCTCTTTTAGTGCAACATTGACGTGACGCCACTTTTACGGGAAATTGTTATATATACGTGGATTACATCGCCTGAAATATTTTGAAAAACGTTCAAATGCAAGTATGTATATAACCGATATATGTATATATCATTATTGTATTATATATATTTTTTTCTCTTTTTATTTTTTTGATTCACGCTGTATCTCTCACATAGTTGATAGTGGGAACCTGAGAACCGAATGCTTCAACACTAGGTATCTAAGTTCCCTTTGCCTACACTATTATTTGCGGGATACAGCGTGAAGTTGAATTATAAAGTAGCAGTAATAAAGTTTCATGTAAATCCGTTCAGTAGTAACAAACATCCATCCTCATATCATTTATCAGTTATTTAGGATTTTCTTATTACATTAAAATGCACTACCAATAAAGTACCTAGTAGATTTAAAAGATACATAAAGATATTCAATATTAAATAAATATCTTACGTTAACTAAATTCTGCAATAGATGTACTTCTTTGAATGTTTTTAGTATAATTTTTTATTTATATACCTATTTACTTTAACTTTAAAGAATAGAAGTGAAAAATATCACAATAAGCAATAACAAGTGTTCATAAAAATTAGAACTTTATTAAGTCCTTTTACAAAAATTGTTTCGTTTCAAAAATATTTCGCACAAAATCATGTGATTTTAGCCAATCAAAGCCAAAAGAATAAATATTTTTAGCCAATTTTTATATGCATTTTCACATTACTGTAATTTAAAAATGATAGTATATTTTGTTTTATTTTGACTTCAATAAAATGATTATAAAGTTGTATTTTTGTATGCTTATGCTAAATAAAATGTATTCCACTATTGTTTATATTTTTTTACGTGTTATAAATATAAAGAATTTAATAATTGTATTTAATTATGTGATATAGCTGTGTATATTTGTACTTAAATAAACATTTAATGTTTTTACCTTTTTTTTTAATTTTAAAATAAATTTATAAACTAAATTTATCGAGAATCAACGATAACCTTTTTAACTTTATTAAGACACCTGATATCTCGAAAATTCGCACAAAGGCTCCCCTAAGTCAAATCGTGTTATTTTGTTTTGATAATCGTGCATACATATCGCTACTCTATACCGATAAAAAAATATATAATAGAGGTAGGGATTTAAAATCTTATAAAGGGGCATGCAATTTTATTTACAGAAGTTAGGGCAATTTGCTTTTATTCCATTATAACCAAACTATATAACTTCAATCAAAAACATGATTCCCTTTATTTGTAATTAAGGAACCTAATTCTACAACTTTGTTCCAGATTTAAATTAAAATAAAATTGTACTTTTGATCTACGTAAATAATATTCATATAGATTATATCCAGATTAGCACTATCGCTTTTAAATGTTTTAACTAAGAAAATCATTACTTTTGTATTATTTTATTGGATCTTATTCGATACTTTTATTCACTAAAAATGGTTAACATAGTAAACAGCTTAACAAAATATAGAACGGTATAAAGTTCTACTATATAGCGGGTATTTAATTTATACATTACTAATCTGCGGAAAATAATAAAATATGTTATTATACAGTCAATACAATTAAAAATAAAGCAAAAAATTTTATTGCCATTGCAAATATAAAATTATCGAACGCTACATTTCCTTTTATAATGGCAGCATTGCAAAGCTGCCAACATAAGTACTGACGTCACAACGTCAAGTTGGCGGCCCTGCCAGTGCTAATGCCCGCTCGGTCACGAGTACAATACATTATACATAAGTGAAATTTAAATTTTAATTCATAATAAATACAGGTAAGTCTTTTTATTATTATATTTAACTAAAACATGGCTGTATTTTATTTATTACGTGTTGTAACAAAATGGTGGATTTAAATGCCGGTGTTTTTTTTAATTGTAAGAGATTTTTGCAAACAGGTTTCCCCATACATTTTTGTTTTAACCGCCTCGAAACGAAAGTACTATATATTATATATTAATAAATATACGCATAACTTGAAAACTGCAATCGGATTATACTTTCGCTTAGCATAAATGTTTTATTGATCCTTTATTTCTTATGAATTGCAAAACACCGGTTCTAAATCTTTATTTTGTGCGTTTCTAACATTCTTCTATTTTCATTATGAAATTTGATCAATTTTGTCTAAAAAATCAATTTATTGTGTTTGTTCTTGTTGCTTAAGAGCTATCAACATCACTTTTTAAAAGGTGGGTAATCAATTGTTACGGTTTTCTTTTGCGTCAAATTAATAAATGTGTATTATTTTATTGTAGCAATAAATCAATAAACGATAGTTAATAATTAGAAAAAAATATTGTAATTTTGCAATTCCTTTTAATTTTAAAAATATTAATTATAAGGAAAAAGTTTTGAAAAAGGCTACCGTGGCGTAGCGACACAGCTTTTGTGTGTAAAAGCGACAGTTGTTGGTTCGGTTCCCACTTGGGACCATATTACATTAATTTACTCGCTCTGCTAACAAGACAAATCGCGGTGTTGTGTTCTGCCATTCAAAAAAGATTTACGATTGCAAAATATATACAATATAATATAAAATTTTCTTATGTGTTCTAAAAATTCACGATTCTTTTCATAATCTCTAACTTCGTGTAACAATGACGTAATTGTATTTAAAAAAACATGTCAATGTTGCATACATTGAAAGAGTACAAAATTTGGATGGAAATGCTTAAAAATTCTAAAAACCCGGTTGGAATTTCGAGCATTTCTCCCTCTGTGCACTCCAAAATTTCTCAAGGAACCTACATGCCAAATTTCAGCGTTCTACGCCGCGTAGAATTTTGGTTGCATCAAAAAGTCTTTTTATTTTTTTGTTTATTTAAACAAATGCTAATAAGTTGTCGATAGTTTCTAAACTGCTATCTATTTTAAATCTTTATTAGATTTTTATGTCTTTATTTTATCTCTATATCTTGTATTTTATTCATGAATCAGAAACATTAGGAGGTGAGGACTGAAAATGCTACTAACGATTGTGGCTTTGATCCCCATACGGGGGATTGATCCCTATTTTCATTTCCTCCCTCTCTGGAAATAAGAGAAAGCCCGGCATTGACCCCCCCCCACCCAACGCGCAATGACTTAAAAGTTACGATTACCTACATGAGTTTAAGTTCAGGAGTGATATTCAGTTCTCATATGAGAAGATTTGCTACTCATATGACGAACTAAATATAGGTACTTGTTTTTGTTTAGGCTGTATCCCGTATATAACAGTGTAGTTAGAAGGAACCTAATTTAAGACACACCGTTCCCGTTTAGACACTTCCGCTCCCTGCTTTACACTGAACACTTATAATACTATAATTTGTGTGACGGAACTTAATGCCGCGCTTTGCTTTGGCACCAGAGCGATAAAATAAAATGTTAAATATTTCATTTACTCTGGTTAAAATCGAACCCACATTCTCTCGCGTTTACTGTCATATGCTTATGCTGCTGCGCCACAACCGGTCCTAAAAATACTCAGCATATTAAATTACAAATATTTTGAATCAATCATTCCCCGATCCCCCCGATTCCCCGAGTGAGCATCGTACCCGCAATCATTTCGTTTACAGTCAGACGCTTCCACTGCACCAAAACGGCCTCAAGACTATAGTACAGAACGTAAATTAAAATGAATAGCACTAAAAGAGGATAATGTCATACACATTATTCTATAAATACTTTAATATAGATAAAACAAATTGCGTTTATGTTATTGTATCTTATAGTAATTTAATACCTTTGTAGTAGTATTTATACTAGTTATAGTTCACATAGTCGTTTGCGTGGGTTATTATTTTTTTGATTTCACACTGTACCCAACATATCTTATATATAGGTAGGCACAGGAAACCTACTGTTAAGACACTCCGTTCACTAAGCACAACCCAAATATCAAGATATTGCGTGAAATTCAAATATGCGTGTTGTTATCAGAGCGGGGGACGTGGGCAAAAATATAATTATATAAAAATATAAATATATCAAATATTATTCTCTAAGTTGGAAATAAACCCACAACCGTCGCGCTTATCGTTGTGCCGCTGCTCAACAAGTCGTGGCCGATTTATCGATGAATTTTATTAAATTTTTTATCATAGTTAATTAACAATAAAATTCCATTATAATATTTAGAGAATGTTTGTATGCCTAGACGATATATAGCACGAATTCTTATTGTTGAAAGTATGAAATTAGTATATATTGATTTAATAACCTTTGAACAGTTCCATTATTCAGATCCTAGCTCCATTGTCACATGCCTCCATCGTCATCAGCCCGATGATACCATATTACTGTATTGTCTCCTAACCTGTAACTGCCAAGTTTCGCGGCGATATTACAAATAAGTGGGTCAAATCCAGTTTCTTAGAATTTATTACATAGTTACAAATCCATTTAATGAAAACGTATGACGAGCCCAAAAATTGGTTGAATCCAATTCTTAAATAAACACAAAGAAACAGCATAACAGTAAAGATTCAATTAATCGATTAAATAAGAGAAAAGATAAATTAATTTACATTTAAAAAATTTAATAAATAAATTTATTTAAATAACTTCACGCTATGTTCGATAGCGTCCACACCTTATGCAAGAAGATGGACAACCATTCTTATATATATATGCTAAAAGGGACTTACCTTTTGTACTGGGCCACAATTCGTTAATTTTTATAGTAAACCATAATATGTTTAAACACCCCTAGAGCTAGATATGAACCCGCAATACCCTAGACATTCTTTAAAACATTGGTACACAATTCACGTAATTTAAAAAACTTCATCTTGTGGAAACTGTTTTGTGAAAACGATTTACTGAAATATAACTCAATATTTTTTGTAGTACCATAATCTATTAATCACCCCTAAAGCTGGATATGAATCCATAACACCCAAGCGACAGTACATAAAACCACTTGTATAAATATTCGAGTGCAAAATTCACTTGCGCATTCGTCAGATCGGTTTTAATGAAAAAACTAAATATGGCAATGTCATATAAAAGTAGTTTTATCAGTTACTTATTATTCTTTGAGTTTGCAAGGACACGGGCAAGAAATGATACTATACCTACGACTACGTGTACGAGTTGTAATCCACGGCTTCGTTTGCCTCTCCTACATCTACCTACACTTTAAAATCCCCAATCTTCCTTTTTCCATAGGAATTTCCAGAAATCCTCTCTGTGCTCTCGATAACCGATTTTTAACCTCCTGAACGATTTTTTATATTACCTACATCTTCCAACATGTGGAAGTGTGAAACCAAAGGAAACCTATTTCTCTCGTTTGTTCTAGTCTTGTGGCTTTTTCAAACGACGAAACGACGATTAACGTTGTAAAAGTTGTAGTATACCTGTAGGCTTACGCCTTTCCCAATAGATGGACTATTCAACACAAAAATAATTTCTAAATTCGCATTAGTAGTTCCTGAGGTTATTTCAACCAAACAAGCTGAGATAAAGCTGAATATATTTAATATGATTATAAGTAGAAATGGGTTTACTTGTGATATATTTATATAGCATTACGAAAACTAAAATATTATGTAACAGCGTAAAAATCATCGTTAATTTTCAAAGTCCTTTTTTTAATCTATATTTTTTTTATAGTTAGCAATTTTATATCCCACAGTGATATTTGAACCCACTAATGTGAGCATAACTTATTTATAATATACTTATAGTTAGCTTTGAAGTGATATTTTATCTTCTTTCTTTCTCTCTGTGTGTGGTTTTTATAAATTTCTTACCCTTGTTAGTGAACATACTGGGGTGGGCACGGCCCCCATCCCTAATCCTACATCAGCTAATTAGTTTATCAATTGTGTCTTAATTTTTAGGAAACAGGAAATACTTAATTACGAAAATATTCACAATTTACTTAATTGTAAAAGTAAATCTTTTGAGCGTTGAAGTATGGTGGTACTTCACACAAGTGCAATTTAAATACCTATTGTTCTACTCTATTTGTGAATTGGCTACATTATGCGGTCATTGAAGCACTCCAAGTATAATTTTGAATAGCGTATTAGTTTGTCCATGTACATATGTATATTATTGCCAATGCCTCCTGAATTCCGTCGGAAAGTAGGGAACGGAAGGGACTTAATGGGAACGGGGTGTCTGAGCACTGGGTTCCCAGGTTCTCTCTGTCTACTCTGTTATGTGCGGGATACGGCGTGAAGGTGTAAAAAAATATAATAACAAAAATTGAGATATTTTTTGCACATAGCAATTTTTCTACAAAAATGTTTCCTACTTCCGTTTTTCATGAAACTACGCGTTAAATAACGAAACTTAACACTGCATGCTAACAAACCGAAGAGACTATTACTATCGAGTTTTAGGAAATATTTGAAAACTTTATATAAAATGGACCAAAAGAAATTGGTTTTCCACAAACGGCTCCTTAAGTTTCGGAACTCAACGCTGCCGTTCAACAAACCGGATACACCAATATAATATGTGTTAATTGGAACATTTAAAAGGCAGTTTATTACTTTTGAGTATCAATAAATATTTTAAAATATCCATATAATAAAAATGGTAAGCGGAATTTTTAAATTGAAAGTAATTCAAGTCAAAGTGAAAGTAAATTTATAGGGAAGACTGTGGAAAGTAAAATCTTGTACATGCTTGCAGGTACAATGCGTTATATCAGCACTGTTAAAGAAGTTTTCGTATCTAGAAATGGTAACGATAAGGGAGAGAGAACGGAGTGCTTTAACACTAGGTTCTGCATTCTCTACCATATTATGCGCATTTAGCAGCATATGTATATGTTGATCTTGATTTACAGAAGATTTCTTTTTTGCCTGCATACTGGTCTGCGTATACTAGAGCTCAATCGACCGTTTCCGTTTTTCCAAAATCTACAAAATAAAAGTAAATTGTTCCTCTAAATGCGCCGCGAAAGATAAGATGGACACAAATGCATTTGTACTCATCAAAGTTGGGTTAAAATCGAAAATTAGAAGTGAACATTAAATATAATTTAAAATATAAAACAGACATAAAAAATACATGGATTTCCAGATTTAATAAATTACACAACTAATTTTTATACCTTGGGCTACTTAATTTAAATAATAAAAATATCATTCTCTATAACTGTCTGTTTTAGAAAAATTGTGGACAATCATACAAATACTTACAGAATTTAGCACATGTGCTTATACGTAGAAATAGATGTTAAAGATAGCCCCCTCTTATACTTATATAGAAGACTTTTAAAAATTATAACGTAGCGGGATTTGAACTTCCAGCCTAAGCCCTGAACATTGAGCCATACGTTCTCATCAAGTTACTAACAAATTTTATATGCCTGTTTACTCCTTTTATTGCAAAATCATTTGAAAATGTGTCAAATGCCAGGTAATAAATGAGAGCTTTATCCTCTTATATAACTACCAGCTACTGTGCAAGCACTATGGTAGCCAATAACAACCTAATACGTCCGTATGTGTGGACAGTTGCCAAAATCTAGGTAATATATTTGGTTCAATTTGAACAGTAAGTTTTAAAAATTGTTAAAATTTTGAAATATTTTATTATAATGTCCATATTGTGGCCTACATTACTTGTAGTTTGACGTAGTCACAGCAGGCAAGGCTTTTCCACGTCCGCCGGATTCTGGAGGCATTGAGTGTTGAGTGACTGAACTCAACGCCGCCCAGTGTGGCAATTTTTTTAACAATATTTTTTTTCTTTTGAATCTTTGTCATTACACTATACGACATTTTACTTTCGCTTCGTCCATATGGCCAACATATTGTTATTATATATTATTATATACGGCAATAATCATATATGGCACATTTTGTGCGCCAGCGGTAACGGAAATGTAAAAAAAATATAGCTAAGAATGGACTATCCAAAAAAAACATTTTTTTTTTCAATTCGGACTTGCAGTTCACAAAATTTCGCATTCAACTTCAGCTTTGCAACCTCACGCTGTGTCGCGATTTCAGAGCGAGGATATGAAGTAATGAATCCCCCCAAATGGGATTCGAACTCACAACCTTCGCGTCTACTGCCATACGCTGAACCACGACGACCATAATGATCAAAATGTTGTTCAAAACAACACAAAAAGAAATAACAGAAAGTAAAAATAACCGTGACGAGTGGAATGCAATTATAACATGAACTGCGCCGTGAGATAAGCTATCAGTAGAAAGCATTGCAGCATCTTCCCAAGGCCCATTGTTTACCACATAATTTCGTTTTAGTTTTAGCTATGAGAAAAATTTGAATTCGATAGAATTTGGCATGGAGATAGCGGGTTTGGTACCCAGATGTAGGATACAGCGTGAAGCCAAGTTGAGTTTGATTTTTGTTGACTGAGGATTTTTTTTCGAAATATACGGTGTGAGGTTTTATTTTAAGTTACTCAGTTCTCAGTTTTCTTATCTAATTCGGGGAAATGATTACATTTCATTTACTTTTATTTCCGCGCTTTATTAGACAAAGCACGGAGTTGAGTTCCGTTGCTCAACATGCTATGTCTGGATAAATTAGAGAAGTGTCTTGACAATTAGGTTCTACCCTGCTTCGCGGTATAAAACGTGAAACTAAAAAAAAACTAAGCATTGCTAAGTAGGTGCAACACTGTGAGCTTAACGAGATATTACTCTAACTATCATAAATAACGTATAAAAATTTCGACATAGTTTGATGAGAACGTATGGCTTAGTGGTCAGAGCGCGTGGCCGCTTTTCAAGAGACGCGGGTTCAAATCCCGCTACGTTCATATTTGTATACGTTTTCTTAATAAGTACTTTTCATTCATAAGTGTGGAATAACACTTCAAAATGTAAAAGATATCACAGATCTCCTCATTCCGACTTAAGTGCGTAAATAAAGAACCACTTAACTAGTTCATATTTTGATTTCTCACTGAGCGGAAATTTGGGAACGTAGTGTCTTATCGCTAAATCCTCTGGCTACCCTGCTACATGCGGGGTATACAGTGTGGAGCTGAAAAAAAAGTGGCAGATTTTAACGCCGCGTCTATTTTATCTCAATTGATTCTAATTTATAACACGTACATTATGTAAGTGTCCTAATTATTGATTATGTAATACTTTAAAGTCTGTAACCTCTTAACATTGCTAACTCAGAAAGTACTGCATAGGAATTATGTAATCTTGGTGAGATGTTTACTTAGCGCTGCTCACATTTTGTTTTTCGCGTTTTTAAAAACACTCTTGTTTTCTGCCTGACAGTTGAGTGGCGGTACTCAACGCCGTGTGTTGATAACGAGAACGGAGAAATTAAAATAATTCATCTCTCCAAGCGGATATCAGATCCACAACCATCTCTATGTCCCACTGTGGCACGTTGGCTTAATACAAGTAGGTAAAATGTAATAAGAAAAATGCAGATTCAAATCCATTTACATACGTTTACACTTCAGTTAAATGCAGGTTCTGAGTTATGTCATACTCAAACATACATACGTTTGGTCTGATTTGTCACGATGATGAATATTATTATTTTTTATATTGTTTTACTATTTTTTTTACATTGTAAGTCGACGGCTTATTAAAGTTAATATTGCAATTAAAAATATTATTTGTCATGTTCCAAGGCTGTGCAGATAGCGTGTTCTCTTTGAACAGAGCGAGTTGCACCGTTATCTTGGGATGATATCACTCTCGCGGGAAGCCGGAAAAATTATTTTTTGTACTTCACAATTGAACCCGATGGTCTTTGATTCGATTCTCACTTAAATAATGATTTCGTAATGAGATAAAGCGCGGTGTTGAGTTGCTTAACTGCCTGCGCTGCTTAGCAGGCAATGCCAAGAGTTAGGTGGTGCATGAGAAGCAGAGTGCCCTGACATTAGGTTCCCTTTGCCGACCAAATTGAAGGCGGGGCACAGTATAAGAAAAAAACACCATCGTGCAATTGGACATGAGTAAATAAACTCTTGTTGACTTTTCTATATCGAAAAGTTATTTTAGATTTTATTTAACTATATATTATTAAATTTAATTATTTTTTTTTTACTTATTTAAATAGCAAACAACTAAATTCGGTCCGCAGTTTTAGTGAGGCTATGGATCATATCGGTCTTTTTCTTAATAAGCTTATATAGCAACGTATATATACTAAGGTTCTTTAAGTAGTAATCTCTAGCGAAAACTTGTAAAGATTAGACTTGACAACGAGAGATAAAATATTTTTATATTCAGTCCCGCTATATGCGTGTATCAGTTTGAGAAAATGGAAAAATATGTTATATTTTATTAGGGAAACATAAAGAAGCCGAAGTATAGTATAAGCGTAATCTAAAGATGTTTCTAAAATTTGTAAATTAAGTGGAAAGTAAAAAACGGAGTGATTTGAGAGAATAAAAAGGGAAAATAAGTCTTTTATTTTAGTTTCATGTTGTATCCCGCATATAGAAGAATAGGCAGAGAGAACTTACTGTTACGACACTCCGTTTCCCAACCGTTCTCCGTTCCCAGAAAAAAAAACTAATAGCAATAATTTATATATATAATAAAATTGTAAGTGATCGCTATGTACATGGGAGATATTCGTACATGAGAAAAAATATTATTTGGGGCAATTACCAATATAAAAAAAAGCAAAAAATAATTTTTAAATTGTTTGTCTGTTTGTCTTTGTGTATGTGCACGCTTACTCCAGAAATGGCTGAACCGATTTTAATACAGTTTTCAATATTGTATTTTGGTACACCTCCCTTAACATGCAGTGTAATTTAATCGTATAAATAAAAATGTTATATCACTTTCAAGCGGCCGAAGTCGCATGCGGGCAGCTAGTTTTAACCTTAAATTTATAAAAGACAAATAAAGCCGCGAAGACGTTCTAGTTGTATAAGGAAACAATCGGGGGAACCCTTTTCAATCCCTATAAGTGTTATCAGCCTATTAATGCTACATGGCTTCTTGCCTGATGACTTAAAATTTATACTTGATCGTGAAGATCGTATGACAGTCCTGCGTTAACTTACGGAAATAGATAAGATCTAGATCTGGATTTCCTAGATTTTTTTAAATTACATATCTCCCTTATACCTATGTAGTGTTAGCACGCAGAACCTATGTAGTGTTGAGACACTATGTTCCCGAGTTCCCGCTCGGTTTTGATATACTGCCTGTTGAGTGGCGAAACCCAACCCCGAGCATATGTCTTGTTGTCAGAATTGAAAATAATGTTTTTTTAGCTTCACATTGTATCCCGCACACAGCAAGGTAGGCAGAGCGAACCTGGGAACCTAGAGTTCACCTAGAGACACTCAGTTCTCCATTAGAAAATTTCCATTTCCCACTATCCACAAAATTCTGGTGTTGAGTGGCGGTGCTCAACGCCACACTGCTGAGATGCCAGTAGGAAGAAATGAAAATATTAAATAATTTATTTTTTAAACATTTTAAAGTGTTAATCCACACTTAGGAAAGATAAATACTTAATTAGAAAACTAACAACATAAATAAGTTGTAACAAGCGTATAAGAATTTCGACGTAGCTTGGC
>DWAP01003021.1:0-12583 GCA_018230625.1 Heliconius eleuchia
TTATAATAGGATTAATAGTATTAATTATATTAAAAGATGAAATGAATTAGAGGATTATTTTTTTTTACTTGATTTAATAGTCAATACATAAATATATTATATTATTTTATGAGGAGTCCCTTCAACAGGGAACATGATATAGTTCAAGAATTCCAGGTATTTTTTTTCTACCATCTTTTTCAGGGAAAGACACCAAGGCACTAATACAAGAATATTAACACTCCGTTCTATCGCCAATTTATGTTACAAATCATAAATATAATTAACTACTGTGCCCTTCGAATAAGAACAGTACAGAACAGCATTTGTATAACTACTATTATAACGACTCAGGAAAGCTTTTTAACAAAACAACCTATGAAACTTGTGAATGTAAATGAAAATTTTATGTTACGTTAGTCGTATATTAATATATGTATGAAACTTTATTAAATTTATTATTCATTAAAACGTTTGTTTCAGACTGAAATCTGCTCGAGCGCTTTGACCGACGTCATTCACGCGGTCATCAACGGCACCGACGGTTGCCTCTTTTGCTTCGGACATGCAGGACTAGGTATTATGTGTTTTAATATTTAAATTTTAGCCATTTTTGTGTAAATTATCTGTATATACGACCGATATAGACTAAAAACTCGGTTTTTGTGATGTTGTGTATGCTACATAATACAGGAGAAACCATTTTTGTTTCTCTCTAACAAGTAAAAAATTATATGAAAACATAATTTTACTGAAAACTACAGTGAATCCACATATTATGCCTAAATTTAAAAAATTGTCCATATACATTTGTTATGCATCCCTCCATATGATTTTACTATAAAAATTTTACATTAAACTATCTTTTTACTACATTTTGTAACAATTTCTAAAGTATATAAGCTTCCTCCATGTATCCATCCATACGTGCAAACTAATAAGTTAGTCCGAAGCTGTGTTGCTTACCTTCCGCTTAGGTTACATATTAAAGGAACTTTATGATTCTATTCACCCCGACGTATAGCGACGAGCCAACTATTCACCTGGAAGCATTCTCTAGCGTCTTATGCATGTCTTTATCCACCTTTATAATAGTTAGACGCGAGAAGATACTTTAGTCTCTTAATAAATATGAAAATATAAATAAAATCAGCTTCACGCATTCATCCTGCATACAGCAGGATAGGCAAAGGGAATATGTATATTGTAATAAGACATACATATGTATATGCTTTAGTGAGTACTATTTTACACAAGACAAAAATTTATATGTTATGTGAATCTTAGGATTTTTTTTTGTTAATTTAAATTACGTAAAAATTTATATGTTTATTGTTTAAAAAATAATTGTTATTTCGCCAGCTTATAATAAAATTTTACATTTGACATATTCTTGGTATGGATATGGGGATTTATATTTAGAATTATTTAATATTTACACTCGAAGAGATGAAATATAAATTTATATAAAATAAATATATATATCCATTTCTTCGTTCTATTGCCGCGCAAGAGTTGAGTTCTGCCGCTCAACACGCATTGCCTCCAAAACTCGGCAGAAAGTGGGGAACGGAGTGTCTTAAGGCAGAGGGATCTGCCTACCCTGCTGTGTGCGGGATACAATATAAAGCTGATTTGCTTTAAATTATAAGCATATTGAAATTCTGTACAGACTAAAAAAAAACTGTAACAACCATAAAAAAAAAAAATTTAATTATAATTTTAAAAATTACACAACGATTCGAATGAACGTTCAATTCCAATGTAAAACAGTATATGTATTTAAGCTTTTGTACTATAAAGTGTAGGTGCAGAAACTACAGGAGTTTCAGCAGTAATATCGGTAACACTTAAAATATTCAATCGGAGAGCTCGAATCGCAGTGTTTATCAGTCCTGTGGGGAACTTATATATATATAGGTATATGCAAAGACGGAACTTGTTAATTGAAACTTTAATGCATTAGATAGGGAATTACGATTCAACTTTTATTAACTAAGTTGCGACATTAATCCTCTTATAAAGCAAATAGATTTTAAGTTTCGTGTTTAAGCTTTTATTAATAATAAAAAATTTGGCACTTATCTGGATGATCATGATAGTCTTCGAGTGAAATTCAGATAATATATTCAAATTAAATTGCTTTTTTTAATTTACATATTTGGTTTTATCTTCATCATTAGATACGTAATTACGATCTATCTTTTCTTAGAATTACATATTTATTATTATTTAGTTTAGAATTACATATTTTTTGTATTTTTTCTTATTTATTATTTTCAACACTTTTGCCCTACCGTTTTCCGATTTTTGCCTTTATTCAATAATAAATATTTTCCGACCGAAAATCACGACAGTGACGAAATATGAGACTAGACACATTAAAAATCAAAAATCAAAATATTAAATATTTGAACGCGAAATATTATTAACGAGTTGAGCCGTTGTAAGACTCACTCAGCGGGAGGATTAAGGTTTTAAATGCAAATTGAATAAAACCCTCAACTTAGCTCAGAGGCAAGAGGGAAGGCGGTCGCGAGGGAAGCTCGGCTTAACGTATCATCCTGCTTATTTCGATGTCGATAGAGTAATTAGAACGTCTTGGTTTGTTCGCGTTCAATGCTATTGTTTAGTTGAAATAATTTGGTGATGTTATATACAGGTAGGAATTAAACTTGCTTATAATTTTACTTATAGATATGTGAAGAAAATAAAATTAAAATAAAATCAGCTTCACGCTGTATTCCGCACACAGCAGGGTAGGGCAGAGGAAACCTAGTGCTAAGACTCTCCGTTCTCCACTTTCCGCCGAATTCTGGAGACATTGCGTGCTGAGTGGTGGAACTCAACGCCAACGTGAAGAAAATAAAATTTTTAAAATGTCTTAGAGAGTTCTCGCACCGCCAAAATTGATATTATTTAATATTGCAAAATTAAAAATAAAATGATTTTTATTGATTTTAATTTCTCATATATTTTCACAGGCAAATCGTATACAATGCTGGGGCGACCGGATACACCATCTTCACTTGGTGCCGTGCCATGTGCAATATCTTGGCTTTTCCGCGGCATAGGAGAGCAACGACACAAATGTGGCACTCGTTTCTCTGTGAGAGTGTCGGCTGTTGAGCTTTGTACTAATACGAATCAAATACGAGATTTGTTGGCACCTTATCACAATGGTACGTTCAAGTAATATACGTATTTTTAGACAACGTATAAGACATTCTTTATTCTCTTGGAAACGGCTGGTTTCCATCGAAACGTTTAATTTTTTTTCCTATTCAAGTAAAAAATAATTTTCTTATTTTAAAATAAAATAAATATAGAACTTTACATTTGAATGATAAAAATATATATTAATATTGTATTCATAATAGGTAGTGGCCGCCCGTAACTTCGTTTGCATATAAAACTTTATGCTTAAACTGCCTACCATGATGAACTACTTTCGAATTTCAATTACAGTCCAGATTCTGCCCAGATTTAATAGTTATATAACAAAAAAGTTTCAGTTAATACCGTCCAGTAGCTTCAAAGATAGACGTATATAAGCAGATAAAAATTTAAATTATTGAGTTCTAGTTCTTTTTAATTTTCATATCCCCTAGATATATTTTTGCAAATATATGCATTAATATACTGGCACATTTTTACTGTTTTATTAAATCAATAGATAATTGTAAATTAACAAAAAAATATGTTTTTAATATTAAACCAATATTGTTTGGATTACAACAGACACGGAACAATCACCAGGCGTTTACCTCCGGGATGATCCACTCTTCGGCACTCATCTACAAAATCAATCAGAATTGCGAGTACACAGTGCTGAAAAAGCAGCGTTTTATCTCGACGCAGCAATGGCCACACGAGGCACTAGAGAAGAAGGGAAGGATAGCCACCTTCTGTATACATTACACGTATACCAGTACAGCGTTGGAGGAAAAGGAGCTGGTGAGTAATTTTTTTCTTCAATAAATATAATTGCAGCTGAAAAAAACAGTAATTATTTATTTTTTCATACTTACGCAACGCATTATTTAATGTAGGGGCACAAAGGTACAAGTGTACAACTGTAAACACGACTAGTTGTTGGTTCACCACTCGAGGAAATAAAATATTTATTTAAATTTATATTTTCATGTATTCAAAACGCAATGTCTCCAGATTTAGGCGGAAAATGGAGAATCTTAACAGAAAGCTCCCTCTGCCTACCCTGCCAAGTGCGGGATACAGCGTGACGCTGATTTTTAAACTTATTTTTTATATAATAGTGAAATTTTCAATCTATCACTTGTTTGCACTGCAATGCTGATTGTACGGCGCCAATGCAATTGAATATTTGATTATTCACGTTCAGGCAAATTTCTAGAGCTTTCTCTATCGAGACGGACGTAAACTAACAATTCGTTTCTTTATTTACAGTTGCCGGAGGGAGGAGCCGCTTGCACTTGATAGATTTAGGCAATTCTGAAAGAGGAAAAACTAACGGCGGAATACCACTATCTGGATTAGGAAATATATTACTTGCAATTTTTAATGGGCAACGTCATTTACCTTATCGAGACCATAACTTAACGCATGTATTAAAAGAATGCTTAGGCTCCTTAACGTGTCATACTGCTATGATAGTACATGTTTCTCCTAACGTCCAAAACTATTCAGATACATTAACAACACTGCAGTTGGCTTCAAGAATACATAGATTACGTAGACGAAAAATTAAATATACTTCAAATAACAACGCTGGTTCTGGAGGAAGTTCTGGAGAAGATGCTTCTAAGCCTAGCAGCAGTGAACCTGATCCGTCAAGTAGTGATCTGTCCGCAGATACGGTAATTTATGTAGGCCCTTCAGATGATGCAACTGATGGTGAGCACCCACCAGTATATATACCGCACATAAATACAGTTTTAAGTAAAACTTTAAGGAGCTCAGTGGCAGATCAGAAACACAAATCTTCTCTGTCAAAAGTTATAGAAGAGAAAAGTCCTATACATAAAATTCACGCATCACCTAAAGCGTCTCCCATGAAAAATGTAACACAGCCAAATTATACGCCGAAATCTTCACCGGTACATAATATTACATCTAAAACAACCCCATTAAAAAAACAAAACTCAAAACATGGAGAAGAAGGAAAAAGTACAAGTGATGAACAATGGATTGATGGCCCTAGAATATCAAAATCAAAATTAGTGGAAGCGCGACATATTATAAAAGAAACACAAGTAAAAAAGAGAGAAACTTGGATAGACGGCCCAATGCAAGAACCTAAAGCTCCACTACAATTTGAATCTGTGCCAATTCAGCAACCTAATAATGCAGTACCTCTACAAGTTGGAGTTCTTAATTCGTATGGAAACGAGAGTATTGGATATGGTTATATGGATAACCATAAAAAAAATATGATTAAGAAATGGGTCGAAAATCAGACTTCCCAAATTCATAAGTCTAAGCATAATTCACCAAATCATAAAGCTCAGCAACCTCAGAAAGAAGGGCCAAGGCTACCTGAAGAAATGGACTCTGCCACACACAGAATGGAAGTTAAAGATGCAACAAGACGAATACATGTAGAAGAATCTACTATAAGAACAGGTTTAAAAGCTGGTTCAAAAGGCATGGCTATAGAAGAAGAAAACGTTGGTCCACCTGATCTTAATTATATTAGAAAACAATCAAGTGCGAAATCATCAATAAAAAATGAACCGGATGAAGACGATGACAGTGAAGAACTAGCAGAAATTCCCCCTGCTCTACCATTAATACAGCCAAGTAGTCTTAGTAGTAGAGAAGTTTCAATGGAAAGTTTGGATAGCAAATATAAAGAAAGAATGAGAATGGATGATGAGATTGTTTCAAGTCATAGCCGAGATATTGATCCTCATGGAATGAGTAAAGGTCCAGCCGACGATGAAGATGAAATACTAGAAATATTTGAAGTCGAAGAACCTTTAGAGCCTGTCCCGATGCAGGACTGTTGTCTTCAAGTTACTGAAGAAGATATAGCACTTTGTATGGGATATGCAGAAAATCATTTTGATCAATATGAACACGGTGAGGGTGATGATCACCCACTTAGAATTTTAAGTCAAGAAAATTTAACTGTAGCATCAACTTTTACAGATACTCTATCTTTATATAGTGAAGTGGAAAGACAAATTAGAACAGAGGCGTATCTTCGACAAACAATTGGATTTTATATGAACAATTGTGTAGACCAACCGCCAGATTTAAATCCTCACGAAAGTTTACCTTCGTCACGCTCACGCTTAGAAGAATTACTGGGTTTGACTGAATTATATGGGTCACGGCGCGCGTTGGACAATAGCAACCAACAAGCGTCTAGAATTGCACCTCAATTCCAATCTCTTTCTATGTGCAATGTTAGAGATACCGAAGATTATCATGGCGATGGATCCGTTTACAGTGAACCCGCATATCGGCCTAGTGATAAAATATGTGATAGTTGTAAACGGTCTATGTCGAGACCAGGTAGTGCTGTAGGTGAATGTGATGCATATCACGATTTAGATGTTACACATAACGATTCATACGGACCTTTTGAGAGATATCGTTCTAACGATATAACAGATGCCAGAATAGCTTCTCTAAGGCATCCTGATGGGGCGTCTGATCCTAACTTAAGAGAAGAAAATCGGCTTCCAGGTAGTGGTGCCCCATCTAGTACATTTCGGGACTTAAAATCTAATTTACACCTTGAAGTAACGCCGCCTGTTGTGACCACGGAGCCGAGATCTGAAAAATGTGAGAAAGGAGATAAAAATGTGGCAAGAATTGTCGCTGGATGTAAGCCAGACGGATATGATAGCGGACATGAATCGACGCCTAGAACCGGTAAACATAGTCCAGCAGGAACATCCAGAAGAGCTGAATCGGGTTATGACTCCGTTCCTAGAGACTCTGACGCATCATCTCTAGACTCTTACCCTACTAGACGAGCCGCGGTCGCTAGAGCACACGCAAAAAAACACACCACAGCCAAATATAAACAACACAGCGATCGATCATTCTGCTCATGGCTGAGGAATCCGTTCACTTGCAAATATGCAGATACGGACCCCGAGATTAGTGACTTTTAACAATGAACGAATCTATTACGAAGTTAAAAAATTGTACTTATACATAGTGTTAATTCTAAATATATCATTAAGCTACGTTACCGAATTTAATCTGGAGACTGCTTTTGTACTCTAGATGTACTCGTATTTAGACAACAGCTTGGCACTGATCCAACGAGGCTACTTACCACTGTATTTTTCTAAGCCTTATGAAGCTTCTAGTTGCTCCGAAATATATTTTTAAAGACGTACTTAGTGAGTTTAAAACGTATAATAAATGTTACGCAACGAACGTTCGACCCAGTTAGTGTTTTGCTCATTTTTTTGTACTTTTATATAAATATATACTTGGATTAGCTTACGATATAAATAAAAACAAGATTGAACGTCTTCCTCCGTCTTCCGTTTGAAATCTTACTGAAGGCACTGCCGTTTCTACTATCCTAACTCTAAATACAATTCGAAACTGAAACTGTTCAACACATTTTGCCCAATCACTTAACTAACTTTTTAACTTGTTAACAGGAATAACAAATATCAAATTTAACTGTTTTATTTTCTAACTTAACCTCATATTATAACCGATTAAGTAATGGATCGAATGTAAAATTTTATATGAATATCAAAAATTATCTAGAAATAAGACTGTTGTGTCATTGGCCATGTTCTAAATAGCTTTAATGTTTTATTATTATGATCAATTTCGATATCGGCGTGTCCGTTTGTAAATAATTCGAATGCAATCACATAAGGCTTTATACAATGTTGGTGAATTTAGTTAACGCTTTATTGTCAATGTTCTGTTATAAACCATTTAATATTATATTAAATATATATATCGTAAATTCTACTATGCGTTCGTATTAGTTTTAAAAGTAAAATGTTCGATTTGGACTGATGCTATATTGGTTTTATTTCCTCTTCTATTTTATTTATTTATCTTGACGCTGTATTGGGGAGATTGAACCCACAACCGTCTTTACACTGTTAACACTTCGACGTTGTGCTTTCTTTTTCTTGCATAGAAAAAGAGGCAGAGTGAGTTTAGACTCCTACTAAGCCTAGGCTTAATACACGCCGTACCGACTTTGGGCCCAATATTAAAGACATTGTGTATTGAAAGGCGGAGTTCAATCCACAGCTTTGTATTCTTACGAGAGCGAAAAAATGAAAATAATTAATTCCCCGTTTTGAAATTAGAGCCTTTAACAACCGTGCTTAGAGTGAGACGCTGTGGCTGAGCTAAATAATAATATAATTAATGACAATAGAGGAAGACAGAGTAATAATTATCTCATTTTCTTTGAAACTAGTCAGGATGTAATGTTACTGTGGGTTTTTTAAATAGAAGAATTGTAACATATTTCATTATATTATCTTCACGATGTACCTCGCACACAGCGTGGTAGGCAGAGGGAACCTAGTATTAAGACACTCTCATCTCTACTTTCCGCCAAATTTTGGAGGTATTGCGTGTACTCAATGAAACGCTTTGCCTCGACACAAGGGCGAAGAAATGAAAATAATAAATATTTCATTTCCTTGAGTGGGAATCAAACGTAAAACCTGTTGTGTTCACAGTCATACATTTGTGCCTCTGCGCCACGACTGGCCGCTACGGAATATTATGTCATTAGGCTATTTCCGTTAAGCAAAATTTGCCAATCAGTGAAATTGCTTAAGAGGCATCTTAAATTAATTTAAAAATAACTAATTGCTTTTAAAATACCCAAATACTTAAGTATCGCTTGTATTATTATTACCATCTATATTCAATATCAATATAATATCTCTGGCACTTCAAGTAAAATGTAACATAAAAAAAGCATTTCTGGTATTTTCTTTAGCATTTGGACCCAAAAATATCTTAAATTTCCACATTAAACTTCTATTTATTAAAGCGATCGTGAAATACACTCTGCATCGAAACCCCATGAATAAATAACGTGAAACTCACAACTCCCTGAGGGTAATTCGGAAATCTTACGGGATACAAAGTTTATCCCTGAAAAAAACTTTTAAGGGGCCGCCCTATTATCTTTCATTTCTGTAATTTAACATTCTTCTTACGCCTCGAGAAAATCATGCTATCAAACACTACGGTTACCCTCTTCAATGTGGGGTGACAACTTTTGCTTGGAAATCTCCCAATAATTTGGCAAAGTGGCAGCTGCTTAGCCCATAACGATTATCGAGCGCTAAAAAGATTTTCGCCTTTATATTTTTAAGTAAAGATTGTAGGGGAGGCCATTGCTATTATAAAATGACGTTCTAACACTTCGTTGGTAATACAAAAATTTACCAAAATAAATATTACGGGATGATAAGATTTTTGTTTTCATATGATAACAAGTGTCTTTTAGTTTTTGATGTCTTGCTAGCACAATTTAGAGTAACTAAATAAACGCTCATGACTTACGGTTCCTATATTCTCCTTACAATGGCATTGGTAAAGAGATTTTGTGCTCAACTGGCAAACTCCATAATTAGAAAAGAGAATAATAAAGAAAATCTGTGATAAATAACTATAAACATAAGTAGCGAGGTGGTCGGAGCGAGCGGAGCGCCAAACGCTACGGTCAAATCAGTGATTATTCTTTTATTTTACTGAAAGTATAGATAAAGCGATATCTCACTCAATCTGTCGATCGATCAGCTTCATGCTGTATCCTGCACACAGCAGGGCAGGCAGAGGGAACCTAGTGTTAAGACACTTCGTTATTAATTTTGTTTTAATTAATTCATACAAAAATTATCCAATATCTAAGAGATCTAATGACTACATATTTAATAATACCAAGTGTGTCACAATATATAATATGATAACAAGAACAAAATAAGGAGTAAGATGGTACACGCGTCGGCCGGGGAGTCGAATCTACGTGACACGCAGACCAAACGATGAACACATCGAAATATCCAAGAAACAGTACCAAATGAAAAGACACCTTATGCCGTCTTAGATAAAAGTTAAAAAAAAATTGGTTATTTCATTTGAAATATTTTGTACGTGACGCGGAAAGAAAGCTGTTCGGAAATAATAAAATGTACACGTACACGGTTGCGTCGTAATAACCTATTCGTAATGCGGTACTGACGCTCACTAATCATAGGATATGGTGAGGATAAGGATTGTGTTATCTTATTCTTTGATATGGCAGTTTTAGTTTCTTTTGTAAGTATTTAATTAATGGAAATAGGGTTCACGCGGTATCCTACATAGCAGGGTGTAAAGGGAACTTAATATTCACAGGCATTCGAGACATTGACATTGTTCAGTGGCGGAACTCGACGCGGCGCTTTATCTTTTTAATAGAGCGACCGTGTTAAAATTATTTGTACGTTTTTTAAATTATATTTCTTTCCTCAGTGTGGAAAAACTCTTTGAATATGTAATATTATTAAGAAAATCTGAAATAGAGTATCTAAGAAGTAAATTTACCTCTTAAAACTTTTCATTAAGATAGCTCATGGACTTAGCAGTTAATTTCATTAGCACAAAACTAGAAACCATTTTAAAGACTATTTTAATTTAACATTTCTCTGGTGAAACTATTTAGCTATTACATAAATAGGACTTATTAACAGCAAAAAGCAGAGTTCAATCTACATTTATAGACAAAAGTTTTAAATTGATTTATAAGTTCCTCGTTGTAATGCAACGGGTATGGCGTTTTCCACTACTTTTTTAATTTCATGCAGAATCACGCATATATTATCTCCTCTGCCCAATGTTCGAGCTATTGCATGTTAAGTGGTGGAACTCAACACCGCACTTTGTCTTGTAAGTAAAGAAGAAAATTAAAATAATTCATTCTCCCGAAAGGAGTTCGAACCCACAGCTGGTGCTTTTACAGTTAGATGCTATGTAACCAAAGAGAAAAGAAGCTATTTCAGATTTCCATCACGTTGTCGTTCAAGAAACTTACAGTCGAGCTTGGGACTTGTGACTCGACTGGATGTCTAACTCTTAGAAATGTACATGTACGCATAATAAAGAATTTATCGCGGAACAGACCCGTATACCCCTCCTTTCCATACTTCAAAATTCTTCAAAAATGAAATTTTAAATTTTTATTCAGCTTATAAAATTCTTATTCCAATACTAATAAAAAGTATTAAAAAACTCTAATAAAGCGAAACTTAAACGGCAAAAGTTAGATGCAACAACGCAAACTTTCTTAAAAACACAAAAAATTATGGCATTCGTACGTGGTTGGAACATACAGGGGTTGACAATGCTCTTACAGTCCACGAGATACCATAGCGATCGGAATACAAGGTATGTTAAATGTGTAATAGGGGTTGTATCGATGGGATTTTTTGATGGAATCGTGCCCAGATTTTTAAATCATGACAAAATCTTGCCGTTTATATGATGAGTAAAAAAAAATTCTATATGCAACAGCAAAGTATTTTGGATACTATGAGCTGTTTTATGACTGTAAATCCACTTCTTGTTCTCAAGGTTCACGTTTAAATAACTGATTCATATTTATATGTTCTTTAATGTACTGAATACACGTTTATGAGAAAATACAGTAAAAATATTGTTTCCAAAGCTAACTTTGTTGACAGTTGCGTCCAAACTTAACTCTAGAAAAGATCTCTTCCAGTCAACCCGTCTCTATACATAAGTTGCAAAATAATGGGAAAAACAAAACGATGCCGTGAAAAAGAAAAATAAGAAATAATAACAATAATAAAAATCTATTATTAAATAATTACGAGCTTATAGCCAATAAGTCATTTAAATTTATAAGACAGTTTTATATAATCACTTTTTAAATAATATGTGTAAAACGGGACATTTTTAATTTTATTCACTATGAAAATACCTTCTGTTTTTCTTACACGTACAAGTTCAAAATACCTTTTTTTCCTATAGACTTTTGAAAGGACTTTTGAAGTATCAAATGAACACTTTCTCCATCTTGGGAGGTATTTCTGCTGAAAAGAACTGACAAGCAACACAATAATTGCTCTTTCTAATTTAATTACCTCATACACTAGCAGCCATTATGCATGAGATTTAATTGATATTAATTACATACATTTTTATCCATTAAATATTTCTGGACAAAGTATAGTAAATAAGTTTTACTTAATAAAAATCAAATAAATTCGCGTCACGCTGTATCCCACACACAGCAGGGTAGTCAGAGGTAACCTAGCGTTAAGACATTCCGTTCCCCACTTCCTGCTGAATTCCGGTGTCATTGCGTGTTGAGTGGCGGAACTAAGCGCCGCGCTTAGTCTCGACACCAGAGCGAAGAAATGAAAATTGCTACAATTTTATAAAGTAAATATATTATCGTCCATTGTTTATAGTGATAGCAAATCGTGAATATTTTTCACGCCGTCGAATTCTTGCGGTGAAAATAGAATTTGTCTCGTCAGACTTGAGCTGAATCAATCTGCATTATCCAAGTAACGACAACAGCGCGGCGGAACTTATAAGCATTGAGCAATTTCAATTTATTGTCATTTTATTTTTCGTATCTTTTTTAAATCTA
>DWAP01003022.1:0-12582 GCA_018230625.1 Heliconius eleuchia
TTTATCATCTTTTTCACCTAAATCTACCCTCTTTTACACGAGTACGCTAACAATAATATATATTTTTCGATTTTTTGTTAAATAAATATAATGTTATTGTTACAGGGGCAATCCGCTACACTGGAAAGCATAAGAACATCCCTATCCTCAAAGTTTCCCTCGATGCAAATCCCCTCCCACGAAGTCGTCTACGACACGCTGGCCCAGCTGATGCAGGAACGAAAGATCTACCAGACGTCAAGAGGATTCTTTATTGTTACACCTGAGTAAATGATGATTTACCTCTTTCTATTATTATTTATATTATATTGGAACTGGCGTTAGAAGGTGGCTGATGTAACCTTGAAATGCTTACTAGCGAATAGTTTGTGCTCATTACATTTATCTTTATAATGAGTTCTGTTAAAAAAACGTGTTTTTAGTTTTTTTTAACTATTAGTTTTTAATTCAGTACAAATATCGCATAAAACTACCGTTTTAAATTATTAAAAATATCAAGAAAAAAGTATACAATTTAACTTAATAATTATTTGAAATGTTGTAAAACTACTAACAAATAAGTTAAACTCACGCACAATTATGTTGACTTAAACATAATTAGTCTTCAAAGAGTTATGTTTAAAACCACTGTTATTATCATTCGCAATGCCTTTTTTTCGCAACATACTCTTACATACATGCATCAATGGGTTACTTTCTTAAGCCCACAAATCTCGTTATAAATTATGAAATAACACGTATTTGTGTCAGATTATTTCATTAATAATATTAACTAATGGTTTAAGCTCTGGCCTGCAACGCTGGTTGTCTACCCTACGGTGTAGTGATTGCGTTGGTCACATGTCTGATATTTTGATTAATGTACGTATATACGTATGTATGTATATGAATAAAATAAATACATTAACTCAAAACATCTTACGCAAAGTAAATACAATTAAAATGTTAGTTAAACTACTGTTAGTGCAAGTGTATGTAATGTATATTAATAAAAGATATATACATTAATGACTTTATGCTAATGATTTATTTTATTATTTATACAATATATATGTATAGAATATATAATATATATTTGTATTATTTCTAACTTTTATATATCAAAAAATATAACATAGGGAATCTGGCTAAAGTGTGAACAAAAGTCCTAAATAAAGATTATAAATAATGTAAAACGTCGGACGAAAAACCCGAAATATATTATTCAAAACGTGTAAAAGTTGAGAAATACCGCTGTTTTTATTCCAAGAATATAGCTTATATGTGATGTACATTTTTATTATCAAGCGAATTCGAACTCGAAGTGCGCGTTACTTCACACTACTTCGATTTGATGTAACCTGTGATAAGCTTTGTCGGGTTTTTTAACGTGACACTTGAATATACATACATACATGCATGTGAAACCATAAGATATTGATTTTTGATAAAGACTCCAAGCAATGTTTTCGAATAAATGAATGATTGACAAACGATATACTCGTATACAATTTCTATACATTAAGTAAAAAGGGATCAATGATGTTTCCGCCATTTATACTAACATTCGTGTAGTTTTGTGGAGCCGCCGCTGCTGTCGATCTACAGTACATAAGATAAATGTATATATTACAAATTTACAATTACCAAATCAATCAATAAAATCCACATCGCGCTTAACCGTCTAATAAAAGGTTAGCTTGAGAGCGGAAGAGGCATCTGCACACTTCACAATTTTTAAATTTCCAAATCAATCAATAAAATCCACACCGCGTTTAAACCGACGAATATAGCTAGAGAGAACAGAAGTCTATGGTGCCTGCACATTTCTTTCGTCTCATCCACAGCTCAACATAGATTCAGATCAACCTCTTGATATAAATCCTCCACGAAGTCCTCGTGCTTTCAATGTAATTTTCCTCCAGTATAATCGATCTGTGTTCTTAAAGGTCAAAAGAGATATTTTACCTCTCTAACCAACCATTATGATGCATCATATATATTTTTTTTGTCATTCTCTCATCACTTAGGGGTTCTTAAAAAATAAACATCATTTACGTTATAGTACGTTTATATCTCGTACTATCCTAGTAAAACACTCGTATACCTTTACTGAGTATTTTCCTTTCAAGTTAGATTGTATCAAATCACTTTACACTTTGAATAACCTGAGTGCTCGCTATTAAATGGTACGGTATCAAGATCCTATGATAATCCCCAACATCACTGTTAACGCGACGGGACCCGCGTTAATTGGCTCGTGGGCGTTCTTGTAATGATAATGCTGTACCCACTGCTTGTAGCGTTGTTTTATTATATAAAGTTATTAGTCAATTTTGATTTAAATCAGTTAAGAATCTGAGATTATGCGTTAACTGGCCTATATTATAGTATATAATATCATTATCAACTTATATGTATGCGGGGTGCTCATTTTTTATCTTTACACATCCTGATCATTATAAACAGAAACAAATACAAAAAGAACCTAACTATTCGCAACAAAGTCACTTCTTTATGTTCCCTTTATATAGATAAATGATGTTCATATAAAAATTGTTAAATAGTGAAGACTAACCCGTTACTTGTCTACAACCCCCTCGGATAGTGTTTGGATCCCACATATCCTGTACAGAATGGCATATAGCAACCTGATCGGTTGATTGTTATAATCGTGAAAATCACTTACCAGCAAATATATATCATTTTTAAATTATTTTCACATCAAACGGAACCCTATAAATTAAATCCTTGAGACTTATTTCATCTAGTTGCCGTTATATAAAATAAAGGCAGCCCAAATGAAATATGACATGTGAATTAAGTTTATCAAAGAGTAAGGTCAAATCAATTCATAACCAATATTACGTTATATTATTTATACTGTCCGTTCATACATTGTTAGTGAAGATTGTAGCGATAAGCCGCAGTTTGCAAAGCTTGGTCAATGTGGCTTTTGTAAGAACTACAGTGTGTATAAAACATAGGTTTCGTAATGAAATGATAAATATGTAGGTACTATCGGTTTAATTTTATCTCACAAATTATGAAATTTTTATACGGCTGTAACGTGAGCATGATGTTGTAAATAGCATCGTTAAATAATGATATTAAAATTTTTTATATATTGATAATTGTAATTATTTATTTTTTCTTTAGTTACTTGTATTAATTGCACATACAGGAGTTTTTATTGTGACAGATTGATAGCGATCGTCGTGGATGTGAATGAGACTGGAGAAAATATTTACTTTTATCATATATTTTTTTCCAGTAATGATAAAGAATAGCGAGTCATCATAACTACTAAACTAACAGTAGTTCAGTCTGTGTACAGTGATATATGCGGAATACAGCGTGGAGCTAAAAAAAGATTTTTAGGTTTTTAGGCAAACGAAAAACGAGGCAGAAGCGTAAATATTATTGCATGAAATAAACCTAAATGTAAATTGTAAAAAAATATATTTATCTTATATTTTAGTGTGACTGCCTAAAAAAACAAGACCGCCGGCGTGTTTGATTAAATTTTAAAAAGCTTCTCTAATAAAAACCTCAAATGTTATAAGTGACAGTTGTTCTTTGGCAAAAAACGCTATTCGATGAGGAACACAACAGAGTCCGGTTTAGGACAAGCGATAAAAACGTGTAAATAAGAAATTTATCACGTTGTAATACGTCTTAAACTCACTTAGGCCACTCTAGAGGTCATAAGTATAACGTGAACTTGGAAACGCAAAAAAGATGTCCACCGGTGCAGTAAAATGTTTAAGCGATATTTTTACGGTCTAGCTACTGTCGTTTTGACGGATTATGATATAAAAACTATTTTAATATTAATAACTCCGTCATGGTGTTGTTATAATGTACATGACTATTATCTGGGCTACAATCGAGTTGGGTGGCGATTAAATCAAGATTATTTTAAGTGAAAAAGTTAAGTTAGCGGGGAAAACCACAAGGTGCTTTAGTACCAACCTATTATAAAATTAAATCAAATAAACTTGCAAACTTTGCAAGATTCAAATAAGTAAAGAAAGCCACAATAATTGTTATTTATTAAAAAATATGTAAAAACCGTAGAGTAACAAATAATAATTGACAATATAATAATAAAAAATCCTACATTTACAAATTTCATATTAAATTCTGTCTGCATGTAGCTTTACAGTTATTACATTGTATGCGATCTATTTCTCAATTACGATGCCAATCATAAATTTTAATTATTAAACTTCTAATAATTGCAGTTAATATAAGTTTATAGTGGCAATTTTGTGCTGTAAATTGTTATACAATAAGTACTCTTGATCAACAGACGCCGTCGGTCTCGCTCGCGATCTTCCTCTCGACACCACTCCACAGAAGATGAATGCAGTTCACCAAGAACTATCCTCATGTCAGATCAAGAAGCTCTTCATCAGCTTTACGGCGAAATAACTACTGTAAGAGATGGCGCGATCACGCACCAGTGTGTGCAAACCAACTTGGCTGATGTAATTTGTGGAGGTCAGTATAAAATACATTATACATACCATAATAATTAAAATTTAAGAATTTTTAGGTTTTTAGTCCAAATAATCTGTTATAGCTGCAATGCAAATTGTTATTTAAGGAATTCTTCTCATTAAACGAAGATTCAAAGAAATCATCTTGACACTTATTTTCAAGATCTATACTTAGTTATTTCACAAACGACTGTAAGTCTGTGAAATTGCGCCTGGAAGATCCACAAATCCGCGAATCTCATAACTGCAGGAAATAGTTTCCCAAAAAGCTTCAGTGTTTCAGTAGATAAGGGCTAAAATCCTTTACACCCGCACGCTGAAACAACAGAATGTAGGACGGCCTGCAGTGCCCTGATTCAGTGTCGTGATGCTTCTTTTGGTAGTCCACAATTTGCATTTTATAGTTTATACAAGTAGTGTTCTAGATTGATTCATTTGTAAAATTAAAAATAAGTAGTTGAGTAATCTGTAAATAAATAAAAAATAAATATATTTTTTTATTTGTGATGGAACTTTTAGCAGTATCATAAGTCTTTTTCTTGGTATACATATAACTGCAACGTCAACAATTACAAAAGTAGTTAAAATACAACATTTTACCTTTAAACCTTAACTAGAACACATAGAATAAAATGTCTAATTAAATAAATATAAAAATTCTTTTGCAAATTCTTGGTCTTGTCAAGTTTTAAGACTACTTAAAACTTGACAAGACCACCAATAAACTTGGCACATTATTTAGTAATGTAAAGAAAATAGCTTAAATGAAGTGAAAAAAAAAATGTTTTGTCTCTTTTGCACAAAAAGTTTAATTGTCACCCGACAACGGCGAAACAAAAAGAAAAAATATAGTTATATGTTTTTAAAGTGTTATGATTTTTATTATCCAAGATAAAAACAATGATATAACTACATAAATACAAACGAACAATATTATTCTACAAAACTCAAGTCACCAACAAATCTCAGAGCCTGGGAACAAACAAAGCGGTTACATTGACAATATTAAACGATAAACATTAATAGCGAACGAAATAGCGCAGATATGCTTCTGATTTCCGATTGAGCAAATCCTTGTGGTTGCATCAAGCAATTGTGGGCACAACGACTTTGAACTTGAAGATGATAATCGTATGCACGTATTACTTTATAACTAGTTGCCAATTAGGGTATGTGGATCACTTTATGCCCGTTACTCAATCCTTGTATGGAGGACAGCACTGACATTGTATCTTTTTATGCTTATCAGTAAAGAAGATAAAATTAGATTTTGCAATCCCATTACCGTTGTTATAAGCTTCGTTTTTATTTGAATAATTGGACGTTGTGTAGTTCTTCGAAATCATATCGACGTCTCAAAGGAATTCTTTGTATTAAATTAAAGTAAGGTCACTAGATCTTATCTAAGCTTTAGTACAATATCGGGCTTAACCACTGGTCACTGCATTTAATAAATATGATGAATGAGGTCGTGTGTTACATTTTACCATATTATCTTTCACATATATACGACATTGAAAGACAAATATTGATCTCTGACGTAACAGGTACATTGGTCCTTATGTTGTTTGCGATACGTTTTACAATTAGATGCGCTACATAATGTATGGCCAGTAAATCTTGTGGACATTCAAGTCACCTTATCTGCCAACGAAGTATCAAACCCTGTGTTTTTGCACCACGCGCCTTAACACATCTATCAAGTCAAACGTGTTATCGGGATCTAGCGTTTATCTTTATAGCCCCTATTGCAATCGTTTAGAGGCGATAATTGCACGTTACTTAAATGCACAGTACAAGATTGATTAGAGCCGTTTCCTGTGCTTTGCGGATTGGCTTTCCACTGATCTCTTTACTTACGTGCTGGTTTCATATGACAAATTTACGTTGCACTTAAACTAGTCCTTATTACTCACTAAGTGAGACTCAATTTCTGTGGCATCATAATCAAGGCTAATTTGTAGTAGATGTGTGTGGCCTTGGTAGGTTAAAAGCGCTATTAGATATGGACAAGTAAATACGATGAGTTATTACAGTATTCAGATTTAAGAGACAGTATAATGTTTATCATGAAATGCAGGAAATATATTTTATACAAGTGATTGTGCCCATTTACGTCAGGTTTTTTAGTGTGAATGTTTCCATTTCGCCTCATTATTAAAGTCCCGGACGTACGTGTTCTGGTAAAAAATGTAATTTATATTTCTGTTCTTGAATCCAAAAGTAAATGTGATAAATCAGGTAATACCTTATATTTAATTAACAAAAAAAAGGAAACCTTCTTGTTGGAAACTGGAGAAACCCTTACAAACATATTTTTTTTATATTTTTTCAAATAGAATTTCCTTCATCATCATATATTTCTATGCGTTATCCAGAATCTGCGCTACGACGGTACCAATCACGTCTTATTATTTCCTTTCAATAAGAACGGTATGTATTAAAGTGAAACGACTAAAATTGCATTAAACAAATTTAATAAATACAAAAAATATAATATTTAGCCATTCCCAAAAAAAGATGACCGAAAAACCAATACTGTTAGTCTTAAAAACATGACTTCGTACAGTAACAGTTTATGCCTATCAATCATTTTCGGTCAACAATCATTGCTAATCGGGCAATCTAACAGTAAATAATCGGATTTATTTTATTGCGGCGGTTCCGTTTCTGTACATATTTTACAATACCGCTAGTTTCCTAAACAAATTGGCGGAGTCACGAACTCGTGTGACCGCGGCGACCTTTGAGGCTGCGACTGATATGGAACAATGTCACTAACAAATACATATCTCACTACTGACCTAATGCCGCCAGCAGGCTGTAGGATCTATCTAGAGATAGTGAAATCAAAGGGCATTTACTATATATTCAAAGTTCATTTGCAATTAGACACGTTTTTGTCTTAAGATAAGCGATATTCTTGTCTATTATATCTTCAATTGTCTAATTTATACTCAAATGTCTAATACATACCATATCATGTGAACAATTATAAATTTCATTATTATTTTAAAATATACATGTTTGTTTGATATTGATTCAAATTTTACAATATCTATATTGTACATATTGTAAAGTTGGAATCAATATCACTATGAAAAAATTAAAAAGTAAGTTTTTATCAAAATACATATAAAAAATCAAAATACACAAATATTTAAATATAATTATCTATATATTATATGTATAGAAACACATGTATGTATCTGTATGTACATATATGGAAATAAATAGTTAATTTTTTAATAATTTTCCGGCCGCGATTAATTTTAACGGAACTTTCACAGTACTCCAATTTGATTAGAAAGCTACATAATATATTGCTTTATATTTTCATATTTTTTCTAAAATTGTGCATATACGATATGCAGATTCTATTATATATATTCTATTTATTAATACTTCCTTTTAAAACGGAAGGTAATCATAAAAATATTATTAACTTTCTACTTACATACTGTTGCATGTTTACAAAAAAAACTTAACGACACCGTAATTATTTCTCTACAATTAATATGATATAGTTTTCCTTTCTGATTGATTCAATACAGCGAAGCTTTGATGGTAACGCTAATGATATGTCGTTACTGTCAGATTAAAGACAGTGACAGCTTTATGAAAGTGAGGCGTCTTTCCTGACATTAGTACTTTCCATGTGAATAAGAAAATGCGTATGTATGGTTAATCACCTATACCTCCATGACAAGGTCTAGGCCGTGAGATTTATTATTTTTTATGTTTATAAGGGATAGCTGGCTGTAGCGTTGTGGAAATTATATATTTAAATGTTAAATAACTCTAAAGAGCCCTCGTTAATAAGATGTGCCCTGTCTTTTTAAGAAATTTTCTATTCAAGGATATGTATAAGAAGCCAATAGGGACGCAGGGGCACACGTGTGTGACTGTAAACGCGACAGGTTGTGAATTTGGTTTCCACTCGACTTCCATTTCCAAATTAAATGTTTAATGTTTTCATTTCCTCACTCTGGTAACCAGGTAAAGTGTAGTGTTGAGTTCTACAACTCAATGCAATGCCTTCTGACTTAGGTGGAAAGGGCGAAATGGAATATGGTAGGATACTGAGTGTTGCTAAAAACAGGAATATGTCAGGTTATTTTTTCACTTCCTTAATATTATTAAACGATTTTGAAGATTATCTATATTTATCATTCTGCTTTCTTTAATTTTTAACAAAATACATAGTAGATATGTAATAACGATTTATTCCTAACAATCATTATTTCTAACACTAAGTTTAACTAAAATAACAGATAATATAATAGATGTCGATAAGTATGTCACTTCGAGCCTAGAAAGCAAGTGTTGTATACTTAATTTCGTTAAGAGCCTTTCACAATCCAGATCCTGTTAAAAAACATCGATTCATTGCCAATTGTATTTAGTTAATGTGTAAATCGTAGGTTTCTAATTAAATGTTTCTTTCATTAATATTCTTACAACGTCCTTAAGCGATTTGTCTAGAGCGAACTACACTCCATCGTAATGAAAGATAATATGTATAAAGACCACTTATAAATAGATTGGTTAAAATTCTGAAGTAATTCACGTGTGAATATTTTATTGAATATTTATTTTATATTAATATGTGCAGTATAAAATGTTAGTGTCCAAAAATAATATAATAATAAAACATATATACTACAGGATGTTTAAAAAGATTTTCCTATGGTGCAGTAATAAAAACTGTAATAAAAGTGACCGTGCATTTAATTTTCTAAGTGTTTACACACTTGGTCGGTTAACCACAGCTTCTTCTAAGTCAGTATTAGTGGTCAAGCAATGTGTGATACTTATTATTTCTACTTTGGAGAACTTTATACAAAGTATTTAACGGATATCTGTCCTTTATCCATGTACTTACATTTGTTATTCAAATTGCACTTCTGGGAACTGAACTTGTGATATTACGCTTATTAAGCTTGAAACATGCAATGAAATTATAAAAACATCCTCATTTGTACCACTTTCATCGCCTTTTAAAGCTATATAGACTATTGATGGTTATTTAAAGTGAATAAACACTAACAAAATTCATGTAATCATTAAATTAGATATTCGCTGCCTATAATCAACGCTAAACTCATTTACCTATTTGTCTGTCGAGTACTGATAATTTAGTGCGTTTCGTAGTTTAAGGCTTATTGAAACATATTCTAGGTAACAATCAAAGTCTATTTAATTTGAAAATATTTTGATTATATTGTTATTACTATATTTATAATAATTATACCATGTTTTAAGCTGGATTTTATCTTGCTATGTATTAGAGGGCACTGTTACCCAAACCTGCTCACAAGCATCTACTAATATTGATATTCTTGAACGATAATCCGTTACATGTATAAAACGTGTAACGAATTATTAATATATCTATAACTATATAAGCTTTCATCCTTTAAATCTCAATTGACGATTTTATGTTGGCTTCAGACTGATTGGTTTTATCCAATAACTTATCGAGAATAGAACTAGAACTGCAAGCAAATAAACAGCTTGAGACTGTAATAAAATGTAGACTATATCGGGGTAATCCAGGCTAATAGTGGGTTTAATGTGTTTAGATCTAGATTGTATAATTACTTAGTAGGGTAATGTTCATACTTGCGCGTATACTCGCTATATAAGAAACTTTGTTACTGTGTAGGTGCTTAAGTCTTACGTTCTAATGCATTTTTTAAAATATTATCTGAATTATTTGTTTAAATAAAGTCCATATATTATATTATATAATATCTGTAAATTAATGAAATTGACATATAATAGGTATAGTATAAAATTATCACTTGCACACACTTGATGGATTACAATTAACACTATTTAATAGATGTGACATCAATAATATTTTTAATTTACATGATATGTTATGTATATATATATAACGTATTTGTTTAAAAATTAAAATTTTGAAACAGGTACTACAATAACAAACTCTGGAGATAGTGAATTGAAGAATTTTAAGGCACAACTTCTTATCGAAATTAATCTAATTTGATATCTAATTTTTAATATAAGGATTATAAAATAAAGCCAAACATTTAAATTTGAATTAAAATCATAAAATGTATCTTGTACAGTCCACCATGTTATTTGTGTATTTTCATTTTAATTTAACAAACAATCAGAGAGGCATAATTCAAACCTATCTAGGTTATTATGTGCATCATAAAGAAAATATTGGCATGTGTATCATTATATTAGCGATAATAAATCTGATGACACCAAATCAGACCAAATCTAGGAAAGCGTGGGTGAAATGAAAGTTAACGAAAGCAAAAAATAAAAATTTAAAAATCATTTGTAACGATGACTTGTAGGTATAATGTAACAAATGTGGCACATTGATATCTATCTTTTCGAATTTAAACCCACAATTTCAGAGTCTAGATAAATCGGCAGCGATGCGATTCGTAAGCAATAAGAGTGTATAAATGTAATTGAAATAATGTTAGTGGATGTAATATTCATTGATTTCTTTGGATGTTCCGTTATAAACAGCTTCACGCTGTATCCCGCACACAGCGGGGTGGGCTGATGGAATCTAGGATTAAGACACTTAGTTCTCCACTTAATCCGCGGAATATTTGAGGTATTGCGTGTTAAGTGGTGAAATTCAACGACGGGCTTATAATCTCTATATATAGTAATACTCAAAAGGTCCTCAAAGAAGTTTTTATTAAATTATATTTAGACATATGAATATTCTGAATTTAAATTCCGATTCCATTAAACTATATTGACACATCAAGATATTAAGACCATTGTTTAGTTACATAGCGCGGCGTTGGTTTACGTTACATAATGACAGTATAAAGTAATCACAGTAAATAATAGCAAATGTGTAAGAATAATAAAAATCACTCATATATTATCTGGATAACATATTGCTCACTTAATTTTTTTCAAATGAAACTGTACTTAGGTACAATTTAAAAATATTTTATATCCGAAACAATTTTTATTATTAAAAAATATTTCTCTTCCTAGAATGTTTTTATATACCTTAATACAAAGAAGCTAGTAATTATAACATAACTGTACTATAACATGAAGCTGAGGCAAAAAATTAAATTTAATTTAATTTCCGCTTGCGGAAGCTTTACAAAAAAAATTTACGCCTTCTGGTTAAGTAACCGAAAATATTAAGAAGTTTTTAGAATATTTTTTTTCTAACTGACATTGGATTATCTATTCAAAGATGGCATGTTTTTATTCGAGGTTATTGTAAAAAATAACTGTTAATAATTATTAATTTGTTTAAAATTATCATCGTAAGGCAATTCAAAATTATGAAAAAAAAATTATAAACTTTATCAAGAGTAAAAGTTTTGGAAACTTAGTGAACACCAGATGGTACGTTTAATTAATTAGTAGTGTCAATTTTTGTTTTCTATACCTAAGAATATTAGTTTGTATTGAGTATTATTGAGTAAGGTTAATTTACCAATTATTAGTGTTGATAAAGTGAAGGTAAAAAAATATTCAATAGATTTTTGTCAGGTGGGCAGAAGGAACCTAGCGTAAAGACACGCCAGTCCTATACTTTGAGTCGTGGAGCTCAACGCCGAGAGACTTGAATGTATTTATACAATTATCTCCAGAATTGGGATTGAACCCATAACCTTTGCGCATACAGCCCAAGTGTACGCATATACCACACACACACACACACATTTATAATCTAGATTTTTTAATTCTACTCCCAAACATATATAGTGGGCGTTTATGTTTAAAGCATACATAGACTATCTAAGCTTGGCGCCGCACCATATTTAGCTATAAATGTCTGACCTGGAATTGAAGTAAGGACCCAGTGAACTAAACCAGTGACATGGTATCTAATGTGATATAAATGCAAGATTTTGGATTCATGTATCGCACATTGGCTTGTGTTTAGTTTTAATTTAGTTAGTTGTTTGTGTTTTTAATTTCACGCTGTTATCCAGCACTGTAGAGGAGGCAGAGGGGGCCTGGGAGCTAGTGTTAAATAGGTTATCAGGTCGTTCTAAACATTTTTAAAGTTTCTCTCTTGCCAAACGATAATTCTTAGTAATTATCTTTGGGTAGCGGAAATTTG
>DWAP01003023.1:0-12581 GCA_018230625.1 Heliconius eleuchia
CACAACCAGTCGGTTTACAGTCACACTTTGTGCCGCTGCGCCACGACCGGCCTCTTATTATTATTATTTGAATATTGAATAGAAAATGAAAGAGTAATGCCAGTCGTTACACAAGCTTATGGATGTACGTGACAGGTTGTGGGTTTGATTCCCATTCGAAGAATTTAGATGTTTAATAATTTCGCACGGCGTTGAGTGCCGCCAACACAAAATGCCTCCAGAATTCGGTGGAAAATATTGTAGTAAAGTGTTGTCGAAGCTCCCTGTCTTTTCTGCAGACTTCATGAGGGATATAGCGTTAAGCTGGACAAAAATTAAAAGTAATATTCTTTAAAAAAAATTAATGTGTGTGTGTGTGTGGATTACAAATAAAAAAATATTTATTTAGCGCCTCGTAGAAATCGTCTCTGATCACTGATTTGTGTTTGTGTTATATGATTATGAAAACGTATGGCACGTTGTCATGAACATATAGCGCTTGAATAATTTCCAAGAGGAGCGGGTTCAAATCCCGTTGTGTTAATTTTTTTTTTACATTTTTTTAGACAATATAAATAGTTTATTTTATGTTTCACAAGCTTAAAACTATGGCTTATTTTTTATTTATTTTTATCATATATATAACTAGCTGAATGTAATTTTTTTTATTTGTTTAATTGTTCTATTCATTAAATAATTACTTAATTTTTAAAATAACGGTTGTCGCGGAGTTGAAATTCAGTACTAAAGTGAATAAGTATATCGCTTTGTTGTTGAACGGGTAGCAATAATAAATTTCGTTGAGGCTTATATTTTTAGTGTAGCTTTAGTTTATTATAAAAAGTTGATATTGATTGGCATGGCTTATTTACATTCAAATTAAATGTTTAGATTTTTAACAACTTTTAATGAATTTTCATTATGCAAAGTTGTAGTGCTAACGCGTGGCGCAAAATACGAATATGACTTATAATATATATTTTACCTGCCCGTGTAAGTGTAAAAGGGGAGCCGATGTGTGATTGTAAACGCGACAAGTTGTGAGTTCGATTTTAACTCGAGGAAATTAAATATTTAACATTTTCTTTTCTTCGCTCTGCAGCCAAAGCGCAACCCTACGCATAGAACAACCCTATAAAAATGTTAAGAATATTTTTCTATAACATTTTCCAGGACTGAAGGCCAGTTCGCAGCGTTCAACGATTGTCTCTACAGATCGATGTCCACTGCCGGCTGGTTGCTAGTTATAGATGTAGATGAAGTCATATTGCCCCGTCGCGAGAGAACTCTCACCGCGCTGCTCACGGCGTTGAGAGCTGCGTACAACCCACCTTCGAAGGCGCCGTCCGCGTTTTTGTTTAGGAACGCCTTCTTTTATCTACGGTGGGAAGTAAGTTTTTGTGATATTTTTATGGGCAGTGTGTTCACTTGATTCTATACAGTAAATTACAATGTATAGACAGAGGGACCTAGTGTTAAGACACTCTATTCTCCCATTAGGTCATTTCCGTTGCCCACTTTCCGCCGCATTCCGGAGACATTGCATGTTGATTGCAAAATATGTATTTTTATCGTATATCTTAACAATATGAAATAAGTTGTATATTATATACTATAGATAGAAGACTGTTGATCGCCACAAGCAAGAGATATTTTGTAAGCAATATTGTTAATAATGCAATGTTTCTAATTAAATACTTAGTCTTCCATTTATCTAAATCACCAACACGACTAAAGTGAAATTATTGTAATTTTAGGATGACATAGAAGCTCCAGCACCATTAGTGACGTCACGCAAAACCCGTCGCTGGGCGGCGCCCCACGCTCTGAAGAACAGGAGCAAGTACGCCCTCAGGCCGCGGGATGCTGTGGAACTTGGAAACCACTTTGTATGGGAACTGGCGCCTGGGGCCTCGTCTGTCGGTGTTCCCACAGATAGGGCGCTGTTACATCACTATAGAGTGAGTTCGATGTAGTTTTGTATCTTGTATTGATGTCATCCCTATCTTATTCTATGAATATTATAATTGTTGAAGTTTGTGAGGATTGATGTATGTTGGTTTCAGTTTCTCGCATAAGCTGCGGAACGGATTTAGATAAAACTTTACATTAATATAGCTTGTAACATCGGAATAAAAAAATAGGCTAAAATTTAATGCAAAGATTTTATATTATATGAAAGAAAAAAAAAGTGCCTAAAATATCTTTAGGATGCACAAAGAAACTTCAATTGCATCTTAATTTATAAGGATTTGCACTATAGAATGCGCTTGTCAGGTCAACCCTATTGCGTATTTAGGCTTCTTTCAAGGGATATTTCACGTCGGGTATTTTTATTATTTCAAACTCTTTTGTTTGTATTTTTCCATTTTTCATATATTGGTTGGAGACATTGCCTTACAAAACCAGATCAAGGAGATTGAATTCGCAACCACATGTATATGTTACCGGCAACCGGTACAATTCGGTATTCTATACAAAAAAGACAAAAATAAACAATGTATTTATCATTAGATATATTAGTTTTATATGGCAAGTACATTAATGTTATTTGTCCAGCACTTTCGTTACTTTGTAAAAAAGTGATTAAAATCTGTCATCACAGTTAGATCGAACATCGTTTTTACTGTCATATTATTTTAATATCGTATCGTGTAATGACGTAGGTAATTGAGATATTCCTAAATGATAAGGAATCTTTAATAATACAAAAATACTTGTGATATGTATACACAAATGTTTTTTAATCGTTATGTACATGTGTGAATTGTAATGGTGTTTATTTTTTCAAATTGACAATAGGTTTTTTTTTAGACTATGTATATCTTTATTGTTTTTCTACTATAAGCAGATATCCTAATAACAAGATATTCTGTTCTCATTAAGATTAACTGAGTTTTCTGTTGCATACGTAATTTAATCTTGGGATTTTGAATGTGAATTCAAATTCAAATTGTTTTGAATTCAAATTCAAATTGTTTTGAATTCACATTCAAAACCACAATTTGGTTATGATGGTTTCAATGAAATAATGATATATGTACGTTTAAATGACTGATGATGAAATTATTATTAAAATTTTCCATAATGTGTTTATCAGTTTATCTATGTATATATTTATGTATATTTGTTTCTATCTTCCTTCAATTACGTTGTAGAAGCCAAGGAGGTTGACCGATTTTGGTTATTATCACTAAAGACGAAGACAGAAGAAAAAGTTCAAAATTTATCTCATCATAAACGTTATATGATAAAATTAAATCTGTGTCTAGTGGAATATTGTAAATGGATTTTTTTTTTCTATATTGAAGTATTCATATTATTTTTGAGGCCAGTCTGGTTGTGGGTTCGATCCCCGCTCGAGGAAACGAAGTATTTATTTACATTTCTATTTTCATTTCTTCACTCTGGTGTTAAGGCAAAGCGCGGAGTTGAGTTCCGGTCCTCTACACGCAATACTTTCAGAACTGGGTGGAAAGAGGGGAACGGAGTGTCTTAACAGTAGGTTCCCTCTGCCTACCCTGTTGTGTGCGGGATACAGCGCGTGAAGCTGATTCAATATTATTTTCAGATCGCATGCGAGTACGGCGGCATGCAATGCCTGACGGTCCCTTCGACCGTGGACCGCACGGCGCACCGCTGGGCCGACGACCTCGTAGCGCGCGTCAACGCTGAAAAAGAACAAATTTCAACAATCTGTCCCGCCTAAACTCCTAAACTATAGAACTTTAGTATTATTGAAATTTTCATGGGAATTCGTGTATATTTCTTTACGTGTTATATTGAATTGTATGTTTTGCTGTTTCTCGTGTTATATAAATTAGATTTTTGTACTGAAAGTTTGTTTATATATTTTTTATTAAATTGTGAGATGCTTTGATATGTGTTAAGTACAAATAAATAAGCAGTCATTAATTTTTTTGTAAAGACGTTTTTAATTATTTCTTTTAAATTGTGTTTTTTATGGCTTTTTTTATTTTGTGGAATAAAGTATTATAACTAATTTACTAAATAATTGAGAATAAACGTAATATGTACTTATGGATGATCTTTTTCATAAAAACTCATAAATAAAAAAAGTTTGTATTTTCTTATAATATTTTATTAGTTTATAATATTATATAATATGGTAAAAAAACATTAATTTCACGAAAGTGTTATGGAGACAATATAAACATGGCCTCTCGTTTAACGTTGCCCCAATAATTGCCATAATTTTAGAGGACCACTCGATTCACTTCATTGATAAAACATACATTACATATATGAAAATTACTTTGTAAAAATATTCCTAGGAATAAGATTCGATTTCGAAAAAATGCCGTTCAATTTTATAAAAAAAAAATAGATTGCTCAATGAACAGAGATTATCAGTATTATTGTCATTTTATATCATTTAATGGCAGGTTAACGATTTCTTATATATTTTTTTTCAAATATCATTTTTTTCCTATTTTCTGAATATCCGAATATAAGTACATTATATTATTATTGATAAAGTTAACATGATACATGCACAAAACAAGTCACCGAATAACATTTTTGTAATAATTAAAATATATAAATATCCTATAGTATACAATACAATAAATCGTCGCACCTCACAAATTTTAAATATAATAGTTATATAAATAAAACTTTTAAAATGAAACTTTTCCTCTTACTTTCTTCAGTATTGTACATTTTTGGAAATTCAATTTTTCAAATACTGTAGTAGTCAATCTAAACTGTTACGACTACAGTATTCCAGAAATGTATAAAACTAAAACATACATAATAAAATATATAAGTATTTTCATATATTCATAAAAGAAACTCTTCAAGAGTTTCTCTTATGAATATATGAAAACGTGAAAAACAAAGATCTTATATTAGTTAATAATTTTATGTTATAATCATATATAAATATCAATAAATAATATAAACATAGAATCGATGTTGTGTAAATTGATCACTGTCTTTATTCGTTTTAAGCCAATTCCATGTTAAGAGGAAGTTCTCGAAAGATAATAATGTAATAGTAGAATTAAATAATCATATTAATTTTATAAATCTTTTGTTGTCACTGTACATAGTGCATACATTAATATGTGTTATAAATGTAAATAAAATATATAGTTAAGAGCTTCATTACTACACAGTTTATGGTTTTTATGTTGCTTCTTTTATATTTGAATGGGCAAAAACGATGATTATTATTAATAACTATAAAATAGTGGGGTTTTCATTTTGTATTAAAAAAATGTTTATTTGCAAAGAAATAAACTGATCTATATACCAAGTTGATAATATGTATTCCAAGTTGATAACCGCTACTTTACTTCGTTTTCCATGAAACTGAATTTAATTAATATTATTGTCTTTTATTAAGTTTTTTTTATTAAAATATTACAAAACTGAATTTATTTTTTACTTTGATTTTTTGTTTTTGAACTGTTTGTTTTTTCAGTGTAATTATACAGTTTCTATCACTTTTATGCACAATATTATTTTGATATAAAAATACAATATATATTTTTTTCATATAAAAAATAAAGAAAAAAATACATTAATTTTTGGTGAAATAATGTGCACAAAGAGAGAATTTTACAGCTGAATTAATCCTTTTCCAGAATAAACAATATATTTAAAATTATCAAAAACAAATACTCACTTTGTAGAGATACAAATTGTTTGTGGTAACGAACTTTTATGGCAACTAAAAGGTTATTAAAATATTTTTTTAAATTTTATATACAGTCAATATTTTACTTTTATCGATTTATATGTTTATATGTATGTTAAATGTTTATTTATCTTATTTATTTGTTATACATAAAATAGAATGTTAAGAATAATTTTAAAAAACCGGACAAGTGCGAGTTGGGCTCGCCCACCGAGGGTTCCGTACAAAAATTGGAGATATCAAGCTTATTCTGAAATTCAAGCTTTCATCCAAAATTTTGCTCCCCTTTTGAAGTCTATTATTTTTAGGATATAACCACAAATATGCAAGCTGCCAAATTTCATAATTCTATTAATTTTGGTTGCTTTTATAATGTCGAAATACGCTTATGGTTATTGATTTTAATTTCAACTCGATATTTCTAAACGTTCCTGAGATAAAGGTTCTTGAGAGTCACACAGACGTACAACAAAGTGATCTTATAACGGTTCCTTTTTTCCTTAAAAGGTACGGAATCCTGATAAAAGAAAATGATGAACAAATGTTTTGAAAAGTCCCTTTTAATTATTTGCTTAAAAAATAATGTAAGAATTATATAAATTCCTACTTTAAATGTATTTTATAATTGAATATTTATATTATAATACAATAAAAATTTTCTAATTATTTCCTTTGTCATATTTTTGTAGCGTCTGTAAATAACCATATTATAACATAATCATGGTATCCACACGTTCATAGTGGATTAGCGTTCAAGTGTTAAGCTTTCGTCGTGTCCTTATTTATCGTGCTATAAATTATAAATGTTTTCTATTTAGGAAAAATTTGTACGTAGCGATTGCAAAAAAATATGTTTTGATATATTAATATAAAATTAATATAATTTGTGCAATGTATGTATGTATATATGTATAGAATTTAATCACGGCTTAATGGATATGGATAGTTTAGATTTTTGAGATATACATTGGCTTATTTAAATATATTTATTTTATATATAGCTAGAGTTTTTACGTATTTTGTAGTGTCAGTAATTGTACTAATAAAACATTAAATTTATCTTATACTTCATAATTCGTTTATTAATAACTATTACTACTTTTCCTAAATGGAAAATACACAATATATACAAATTTATATATAGTATTATAAAAAAATATAAATTGTACATATCCGTATGTTATATGAAAGTTTTTTACGGTGCTTGGTTCGATTTGTCATAATTTGAGCTGGTTTTTTTTTCGTATTTCCAAATATGTTTCCATGAAACTTCTTAATTGTTCTCAAAATTATATGTTTATATAGTGTATATCTGGGTTGATCTATATATATTTTTTATATATACAATGATTCCATACAAATGTTTTTGTTTCATATAGAATGAAAAACAAAGATCGTTTCAAAGAAAGTTTTAAGTAAACATTAACGCCATTCTTTATGTTTAATTTTTTTAAATTATTGTACAATAAGTTAAAAAGAAACCAAGAAATTTTAATAGTATATGTTATTTGTATATAATTTAAATTTGAATATTATAATCAGGCCTATTGGTCTAGTGACATGTTACTTAAACTAGAAGTTGTGGATTTGAATCCTTTTAATCAATAGAAATATTTTGGAAATCAAAGTCAAAAAGAAAATTACATATATATTTTTTCATATTTTTTAAATTACTTGCTTCTTTATATATTTGTTGGAGAGGTATTTATTATTTTGAGTCACTTTTTCATATGAAATATCACGTTTTAGTAAACCATTCTCATATAAGTGTCTCAAAGTTCAAATATTTTGTGGCAAACTACTTTGTGTCTATATTTTATCTGTGATGTCTATTTTAGAAAAGGTTGTATTTGTTTTTGAAGAAAGATTCGTTAGTTAAATGTTAATAATAATGGTCTTTTGTAAAATAAATATATTGACTTTATTAAACTTGTTTTACTGAAATATACCAGGAATATATTTAATAAAATATAATATTGTGAGTATAAACGCTTAATATTGTGAGTGTATTCCTAATTTGCAATTTTCGGGACATTGCGAATGTAATTTATTTCCTTAAGTACGAAACGAACCCACGATCTTCGCGTTGATAATCATAATCTTCGCCATTGCGCTAGCACGGCCTAATATGACAAGTATATCTACTAAAGATACATGTTACAAAAATAGTACAGAAGTTTTAAGAGAATAGGGTCTAGCTAGACCTGAGGTAAGATGAGGACAATATTAAAATCAATTCTTAGTAACAACAGTAGAAATATACATAAAAGCTCAGAGTGTTCCAGCACACAATCGTGACCATCTGTCCTCTTTTGAATAAACTAATAATATATGTATAATAAAATCAAATAAATAAATCAGCAGGCAGAGGGAACATAGTGTTAAGATTCTCCGTTCCCCTCTTTCTGCCAAATTCTGGAGGCATAGAGTGTTGAGTTGCAGAACTCAACGCCGCGCTTTGCCTCGACATCAGAGCAAAGAAATGGAAATAAAATGTAAGTAAATATTTCATCTCCTCGAGTGGGAATCGAACCCATCGGACCAGTCGGTTTTACAGTCACACTTTGTGCCACTGCGTCAAGCATGGCCTCCGTAATAATATGTATAATGAAGTCATCAACGGCATATTCGTTACCTGGATATGATTTGATTCAAAATGATTGCACTGGTCGTACTGGTGAGGGAGTTCCTATTTATCTTCGAGCTCTTATACCGTTTACGGTTCTCAATTACTCCCAATATAATGCAAGTGATACGCCCGGGCCCTGAACATCTTTTCATTGAGCTGATGTTCACGCATACGAAAATCCGTCTTGGTGTGTAAAAATACCTCTTGGAGTAAATCTTTCATGCAGCATTTCAAATCTCTTGAAATGCTGCTTGAAAGATCTACTCGGTGATTATGGAAGATTTTAACACCTGCGTGCTGAAAAACGATAGTCGACCAGGTCGTTAAAAGCCGTAGTAAGCAGCACTAATACGCACATTCTCCCTTTATCTTCTACTCATTCGTGTCCGAACTGTACTCTTTCCCTTTTGAATTTAATTATAGTCTCTTCTATTGATCATGATAAACTACATGGTCAATGCAATGCAACTGCTTTACTTATCTTCTCGGTGTTACAGCCAGGTCTGGTGTCTGTCAATGAATGACGTAATTTCTAATACTAATTTCAAGAAATTATTAAAAGATTGAGCTTAATACTTAAACGAAAGTTAGGTACTATTTTTTGCATCTTAGCCACCACCCATACTCCATATTCCTTGATAGTACTTACCAGTGTTGGGTGTATGCGCAGAGAAACTTTCAGGTTTTATAAAATAACAAAGGTCTGGCCTTGCTGTCCTTCTATTAGTTCCTCTCTCTATCTATATAATAATTAACAAATGCATTAATAATACATAAAAATATATATTTATTTTTGTACTAACATGATGTGTTTAAATAAGTATGTTTAAATAAATGTTCAGTGTATGTATTTATATATGTATGTGTAGGTATATTTTTATTAGTGTATGTATTATTTTATTTATATACTATTAATTAATACATACTGAGTGCACCTCTTCCCATTTAATTTTAGATCGCTCATAGAATAATAAGGCCGCCTATTGTGCTACAATATTAATAATTATGAACAGCTTTGTAAAGTAATAATCGGTGTACAATAAAGAGTATTTTATTTTTACTTTATTTAAGAAAGAAAAATTATTGTTTGATTCTTTTATTTCAACAGAAAATATATGTGCGCCATCTACGCAGGGCAGTCAATAATAATAGAAAGCGCTAGGTATTTTAAATTTTCTACGAAACTTTCATAGATGGCGTATTTTTCTATTTTTTTTTTTGCTTTACACTGTGTCTCCCACTAGCGGCCCACTTGCGGCTTGGTCCGCATGCTATTTATAATACTTTTATTATGCTGCATTTGCCAACAGATTGATATATTCAATCATGAACAATTTGTTTTCATAATTTTGAGAAAGTGCAAGCACTAAGTACGTGGATGTCATCAGCGGCAAGGGCGCGCCCCGCGGGACCCGTAAACAGATCGTTGAATTACTTTATTTTTACATTTTCTCGAAAAGTACACGTCCAAATTTCATTCTTTAAAAGCCAAAGTTTATCTTCATAAAATTTCCTTGATGATGGAACAACTTTCACTCGTAAGTTTCAATATCCATATCAAATAAAAAACGGTGGAATATCACCTCTATCACAATTTTCAATTATTTTTTGTCAAAAAATGCCTCACTGTGATTTATTAATAAGAGATATGAATGTTTTTGTCATACTGACATATATTGAGCTATTTTTGCAATTTGATGGCGTTCATTATGATTGTTATTTCATTATTTAAAGACAGACAAATCAATATGCAAGTTATCGATGAAATTTCCTAACTTTGAATTAAGAACTACAGGTAGACTATTTGCTTGACTTTTTTAAATCATAACTTTAATATATAGTTTTTACCGCTTATAATATTCATACATTCAGAGGTCATCGTGGTACAAAGGGACACCTACTTAATGATTGTAGTTCAAATCATATTTGGGAAAATGAAAATATAAAAAGATCTTTGATCTTTGATACTCAGTTCCCTGCTACGGGAAAAGATTGGAGCGTTTATTTGTGACACACAAACAAACCACTCCCATACAACTTTACCAGTACATAAGTGACTAAATCAGATCTAAACCTTTAAATGTCGTTTAATGTAATTTATACCGTCGGTCATATATTTCAGTAGTGTCACAAATCATATTATGATAAGGGGAGGACTGGTCATGCGGCGACCCGGGCATGACTAATGTTACCAATTAACTCGGAAATCGGGTCGGAACTCGGGTCCTTTCTGTTTACTTTTTCGCCAGCTTGGATTGTACATAAATATTTGCGAGCCGGTGTCAACGATGTGTGTTTTATTTGTTTTGGGAGTATGAATAAACTTTACGCTTCCAAAGTGTGATTATAAATTGAGGAAGTGACGTGGAAGGAAAGTAAATAGTGCGTGGTCCTGTTTTGTTCTAATTTTAACAGGAAATTCGTAGGTTTTTTTTCATAGCATCGTAGCTGGATAGAAGAGCCTAGTGTTAAAACACTCCGCTCTCCACTTTCTGTTGAATTTTTCGAGGTATTGCATGTTGAGCGGCGAAACTAAATGCTACGCTTACACCAGAGCAAACAATTGAGAATATTAAATATTTCATTGCCTCGAGTGGGAATCGAACTCACAACTTGTCGCGTTTACACGCTTGTGCCCCTGCGTCACGACAGGCCCAGATAATATCTATTATTTAAACTATCACTTAGTCGGCACTTAATCCCTTTTTATTCGCTTTATAGTATTTTACTACGAACATAGCTGAATAATCTTATTGCCCAAAATTCAGAAGTTTCGACTAAGCTGGTAAGAAGCGACTGTGAAAGCTTTTATGTGATTTTCCGGTAAACTTATTCGAGGATCTTAAAATATCAAATATTTCAGCAAAAATTATAAATTTTGCGAAGTTTATTGTACGTTACTAAAGATCAAGAAACCGCAACAAGACAAAAAACAAGGATGAAAACAATGAAAAGAAATTAGAATCCGAGTTGAGATTACGATGTTGTATTTCTTCTTATTTAATCGTAATATTAATATAAATGCTTTGGTGAAAATATACGGACTATTTTTAATATCTAGGGTAATGTCACTCGGAATCCTAAAATGATGGAAGACAATTTAATAAAGCCCAAATGTTTATATTATACCTATGGTTGTGACAAGAAATATGTATTTTTCTAAATAAGAAGATGAATTGTTCTGAGAATTTAAGATAAAATATGTAGGTAGGGATGTTCCCCAGGTGTGTAGGATAAATGAATTCTGCAAAGACATGTTTAAATAAAATAAAATTCATTTTTGTAGCTTAGGAAAAGCGAAGATTTTATGTTTCATTTGAGGAAATGTGTGTAACAACGCTGAGTTTAATATTTACACACGGCTTGGATTGTTTGTTTTTCAGCTTGACGCTGTATCCCACCTGCAGTAGGGTAGGCGGCAAGAGGCCTAGTGATAAGACACTCCGCTCTCTACTTTCCAAAAAAAGTAGAAATTCAAAAAATTAAAATGTTTTTTATTTGTATTCCTGCCGTGGCGGAGTACGATTGTGCGTGACAGGTTGTGAGTTTGATTTCCATTGGAGAAAATTAAATAATTAATCTTTGGTAGCTCTGGTAACGAGGAAAAGCGCGTTGTTTAGTTTCGCCATTCAACACGCAATACCTCCAGAATTTGGCGAAGAGTGACGAACAGAACAGAACAGAAGTAACATAATAGGAAAAAAGTGTACTACCCCTCCGCCTACTCTACTAAGATACAACGTAAAGTTAAAAAAAACCTCCTATGTAATATAACAAAGAAAATACTAAAAAAAGTTATAAAACGCTTCTTTAAAATTTTATCATCACAAAATCATGTTTCTTTAGTAAAACTACAAAAAATATTAAACAAAAAAGTAAGTTTCATATATTTAAAAGAACAAAACAAAAATTTGACCGAAAGAAAATCTAAAATCCCAAAAAAAGCATCAAATAAGTGAGGTAGGCTAACGAACTCTCTTCCAGTTGCTGATTTTTCCCTGGCTTTGTGAATTAGTGATGAATCTAATTTATTTGACACCCACTACGTACGTATACTTCATACAAACGCCCTTTGAGTATCTATACGGTGTTTATATTTGTTTTGTGAACTAATGAATAAATTTTGATTTCACCTGTTATCTAAATATATCGCTTATGTGTGGGATTGTAAGAAAATAAAATAGAAAAATCAGCTTCACGCCGTATCCTGAACACAGCAGGGGAGGCAGAGGGAACCTAGTGTTTTTAGACAGTCCGTTCCCCACTTTTTGCCGAATTCTGGAGGCATTGCGTGTTGAGTGGCAGAAC
>DWAP01003024.1:0-12578 GCA_018230625.1 Heliconius eleuchia
ACACTAGGCTCCTTCTGCCTGCCTACCCTGCTGTGTGCGGGATACAGCGTGAAGCTATAAAAAAACAACTTATATACGTTGTATAATATTACAACTTATGTATGTTTATTTGAAAAATGTTTGTGGGCAGTTTGTATTCTTATTTTACTTACTTTTTCATAACTTTTAATCTTCATTAAGTGAAAACACGATTCTAAATTAATAAATTTAATATTTTTTTGCTTAGGGATAATTTTTCTGAAATTCTTACAAGAGGGGATTTAAATTTTACAGTTGACAGAACGAAGATAGAAATAGAAGCAACTTTGCCAGCGACAACTCGTTTACTTTGAAGGAAATAAGAAAAAGTCAATTAAAAAAGGCATTTTAATTAAAAAGAAGAGAAAATAAAATTACAGAAACACAATAATGCCAACATTTATAAATAATATATGTATAATATATTTTAACATAAACATTAAACAACGCGTCAACAATCTATACAATACATTGTCATGTACAAATCACTTTCTTTACATGTAAAAAACAACAAGAGGCGTGTTGGTAATATTTTGAAAAATTTTAACAACTTTTCAACTTTTAAATGAAAACTCATAATGACTTTTATGAAATAAATTATCAGAGTAAATTAGAACTTTTAAGATGAACAATAGCTTTCGTAATTTAAATTAATATTTGAAGTAAAAATTTAGAATTTTTCAAAATTTCATAAAATAAACAACATTAGCAACACAACAAACACTCGTGTAAACAAAACAATTAAATACACGAACATATAAACACTTGTTGGGAATATTATTAACGTGAAACGTGAAGCGAAGCGTGTTTGTTTTCACGTCATATAGCGACTGGTCTAATTATTATAATTTCTATATAATGTGCGTAGGCTTCTTTAAGCTTTTTCTTCTGTCCTTAGGCGTATATTAAAATTTGTCATATTTAATATAAATGTAACCATTTTATTAATTTATTTATAGGTAAAGTATAAACATTCGTGGGTATTTGGAAAGGTTGTCTGTAAAATATTTTTCCAGAAGTAGTGCTAAATAGAGTATAAAGTAAATTTAATAGTAGAATAATTTTAATTCATTAATAATTATATAATTAATAATAAATAATTTCCTGACAAATAAAAAAATAAACAACCTTTCAATATAACAACTACTTGGTAACTCATTACACTTGCTCTTTAAAACGAGGCAGATCCTCCATTTTTAAAATAAAGCTGAATCTGCAACCCCCAAAACAAAAAATAAATAAAGTTTTCATATTTCGTAATATATTTTTGAATGTTCAATAAATTTTAAAGATGGTAAAAAGTGTTAAAAGGTTTCTAGCGTTTCCTAAGCTAACCTAATTCGCCAATATGTGAAAAGCGGTAATTTTTTAATTTTTTTCCATAATCAGATAAAGAACACTACATCTTATATCTAAAATTTCATATAACGTTTATATTTATAAATATATTTTGTAAAAAAAGCCACATAAAGGTAGCGAACTACTTGTGCAGTTAGTTGTCAGTTTACTGTAAAAGTCTTAATGTTGGCAGAACTTCGCTTGGAAAATTAAAAATTGGTTCATATGAGATTTTTTGATAAATATGATCTTAATTACAATTTCTTTTGTTTTCTTTAATTTTAAACCGAACTACAAGTACCCGTCAAGTTACAAAATTTTAGATTTTGATAGTTTTTTTTATGAATTTCCATATAAGACTTTTACAGTAACATGGTCATCTTAATAAGTTTAATAATTTAAGTATATATTTGTGCAGAAGCCGGCGAAGATCACAGCATTCTTATATTTTTGTCCGTGAACGGAGACGAAATGTAAGCCCTGGAATTAAAAAAAGGTTAAAAAAATTCAACTTATAAAGTTGAATATAGTGAATAAAATTACTATTCATTGATTTAATGAAATCTACTAAGATATTTTTTTTGTGTATATGTAAAAAAATCGTAACTGTGGTCCGCCAGCAGTTTAATTTAGTATAATAAAAATAAAATAAACATAAACAATACTAAAATACATAAAATATTATACAACAAAACCTTGCATAATATATAGTCTATATAAAGCTCCAGATAACAGCTTTTTATTTAATTTAATTTAAAAATAATTCGTATTTTCATTATTCCATAAAAAACATCCACATGCATAAAAATAAAGGCATTAACCGAAACAAAAAAAAATATGAACGAACGTGAACGTTCCAAATAATTAAACAAAAAAAATTTACATCTACATAATATCACGTCACAAAAAAGTCAAAATGCTATTTAATTAGGCAGATCATGCTCAAAAAATAATTATAATTATAAAAGCATCTACACACTTCATGCCGCAAAAAACAATACTATTTTATTTTTATGGTTAAACTAATAAAGGCATCTACAGACAACTATTTGTAAAGAACCTGTGATGTATTCTTGCAGTCTTCTTAGCTTGATTATTCATTTAAAACTGGAAGCATTGATCTAAAAAATATGTTTTTTATTTATCATCATATAAATATATAAATCTATATTATATACTAAATAGGCTTCTTTCTCTATTTAGCTTATAAACTGTGGTGGAAGCAAATTATATAAGAAAAGCCATGGCTACATCATGTTTATTTTAAGTTTCAATACTCTTTGAAAACTAAGTTTTATCAAAATGTTTATTATATTTATGAATATTTTAAACTAAGTAATTAATGCTATTTTAAAGTAAAGATATACTGAGACTAATCTAGAAAATATTTTAAAAATATGTAAAAGTATCATATAACACACATTGATAATACTTCGTTCGTCCATTTTTATAAAATTTTTCGGTAACAATTAGGACTAAGTCTTTTTTTATTTCTCTTACTTCTTAATATATTTCTATAAATAAAAATATGAGGAACATACTATTATGTGGAATAAATTACATGTTTAAAATTATATGTTGTACAAATAATATTAAGTGTTGTTAGCTCAAAAAATATATAATAGATATTTTTATTAAGTTAGCAACAAATAATAATCTCTAGGAGAATACAATATTTACATATATCACTATGGCACGAAACAATCATGTAAAAAAATATTAAATGCTAGGCCATTTAACAAAGTGTATCTTAACACATTTTTAAATAAAAAAAATGTGATCACACTTTTCCAATTTCGACTCATGCGCTAGTAACGTCACAGGTGACACTGACAGCTACGTCACTTTGACAGCTACATGACATTGACAAATGACGTTGACAGAAGCGTGACATATTTAATAAACTACATGTACCTTCCATTTCCAAAGCTATGGGAATGGGACCTTGGCAGCGTTGAAAATTAAAATATATATAAGCGATAATAGCGATAATGGGTTTGTTTACGAGATATTTTAAAATAAATATATAGTGTAATTAAATTTATTTTGAAAATCTAAAAGAAATAAAAATTAAAACGTAGAACTTTAAATAAACAAAAATATATTCGATCATTTTAATTACAAAAAAAGAAAATAATATACATATCTCGTAAACTGTATGTTACAGCAACATCGGTCATATACAACTTAAAAAAAAGTTATTTATCATTATTAAAAACATAGCCTCTACTATTTTACTCATAAAATTTGACAAGCATGATTACTACTTTATCCTCATATAAAAATAATAAAATGATATAGTTCATTAATTTTTAAAATATAGTAGAATGGTGTGTATATTTATTAAGCCTTTTTGTGAGATTTACATTTACATTTGTAAGAAAAAAGAATCTATTTTAACAATCTAATTGGATTAAAACTTTAAGAACGAATGTGCCCTAATGGGAACGAAGTGTCTTAACATTAGATTCCCAGGTTCCCGTTGCCTATCTTGCTATGTGCGGGATACAGCAAAGTAGTTAAAAAAATGTAAACATTTACAAATTATAATAAATGAAATCTCACAATATTTACCTAAACTTACCTTAATTACCTTAACAATATATATTAATGAAGAATTAGCAAATGTTAATATGTTTAACTTCCCAATGGTTACCATTATTTATGTTTATTGTAGACTCGAGCTCAAGGAAGGCAACCAGAGCATAGAAATACAATAAGATACATAAATAAATAATATTTAACAAATTAATTTTATTGTTATTTATTATTAATTTTTAAAGGTTCTGTGTGTTTATGTTTAGTTATGCGATTTAACGTTAATAATAATTGGTGGTGTTTCGTCTATGATTATAAAATGTTATTTCCGCATATTAGTATTACAAAAGTTTAAAAATTTTGAATATGTTATTTTGATTCTACTCATATTTAACATTTATTACTAATCAAAAATCAATATAATGTTAGGTTTTGTTACCTATACAAGTATACACATCTATTAAAAATTTAGTTATACTAAAAAGTGATATTAAAAAAATATATATTATTTATTTTAGTTAAGCAACGGTACAATTGCATCTAACATTGTACTTCATCACCAAAAAATAATTGTAATAAACAACACAATAGGTCATATATACTCTATGATTTGTACGTGTAATATAGTATATTATGAGTGCGTAGCGACTCACAGCTCCATGTCCTGCACGGAGGAGCGCGCGCAGCGGGCGGGCACGGCCACGTGGCAGTGCTTGTGGCACCGCAGCAGGCAGTCGCGGCACTGGTAGCCCTGCTTGCCGATGCGGCGCGCTATGGGCTGGTCGCACACCGCGCACACCGTGCCGCTGCGCGGGGAAACCACTTTTGAGACACTCTGTTCTTCACTTCTTATTAACTTTTCGATTACAATTCTAATATGTTTATAGATATTGGTGGGTGATTAGCATTTTAAAATATATTTTAACAAAACTGTCATGACATGAATAAACATTCAACAGTTTAATTTATTGCACAAGCTTTTGTATAGTGTAATAATTATGGTCCTTTTTTTAAAAATCTTCAGAACGGTCAATCAAAATATATTATTACTTCAATTTCTATAACCAACTCGGTTATGATAATATATTACAAATTATTACATAAAATTTACAATTAATGTTAATTGCAAATTGACTGTAAGAAATTTTTTACTAAACTATTATATAATGTTAAAACGTAACAAAATTATTTATCCCTTCTTATTCTTTAAGCCCCAAAGTATAATTTTTAACAAAGTTTTATAAAACAACTAACTTACCCGCTGAGGTGTTTAGCGATGAAAGTGTGTTCATTATAAATATGCAATTTGACTCCCTTCCGCCGCCATCTTGATCTTTGGGCGACTGTTAGCGGAACTAAATAGTGCTTTTTTATTCCAGCCTCAATAGTTTCGAGGACTAGCGTGGAAGCCTCATGGATGAAAGTCCGAGCTGATGCTGTACTGAATCCGGAGACTTCACTAAGAGAAGATCTGATGAATTAATTTTAAGTTCCGTTTCCAACAGTTTTGTTTTGTAAAAAAAAATGCAACAAAAACATGATGTTTACGATAAAAATAGGATGAAATCATGAAAAAAATAAACAAGGTTAAAAATTTTTGTTTAAGTAAAAAGGCACAAATTTTCGACAACAAAAAGTGAAATTATGAAAAAAAAATTAAAGTATCAAAAAACACGAGTTTTCGACGAAAACAGAGTGAAATCATAAAAAATATTATGCAATGATAAGAATAGCATTATAAGGGTAAAATTAAAATTAAGTTTATGAAACATGCATACAGATTTAAAAATGTAAGAAAATTAGTATGAAATACCAATGTTACCAGATCGCAGAGTGCGTATTTCCCCAGCGTGAGTGTTGCCAGATGAAAAAAGAAAAAAAAATCACATTAAGTGCTAAGTTAAGAATTATATTTATTATTGTAAATGGCAAGAAAGCATTATTTGAAAATATTTACTGTATAAATCTTGCCTTGTTAGTTTCGTAATTAATAAATTGTTATATTTAAAGCCAATTAGAAAAAATATTTAAATGTTATTTTAGTATCATTTCAATAAATTTACTTATAAATTTTGAAAGCCATCATAATATAAAACATACAAAATAAAAACTAATTTACAAAAATTACAAGTTTTTTTTAAATCTTTTTATTAATGCTACTCAAAACTTTAATTTTAGATTGAAAAAATAATGTAATTTCTACTCACTCTATTATAGAAATGTAAAATTTTTTCAACAAATAGCAACATTAAACACATAATTAGCAACACTATAATGTAATTACCTTCGGGAAGTCCTAGATTCGTCTCCCGACTGTGCGGGGGAAGCCCCCGCGGAATACACATTACGATTCGGTAGAGTTAGCGCTTTATCTGTAAATTGTAGGAATATTTTGAATTGTGGATACTAATTAAAAATATATATATATAGCGAATTCCGTCGTGGCGCAGAATCACAATGTGGCATAAATGTATATTTTTGGACGATTTCATTATTATTGCATTAAAAAACAGAAAATTAAGAAATGTCAAACTTTCTTGAAATGGTTTTTGCTGTGAACTTTTTTCGTTTTGCTTTGAACTGGTCTTTTGGTAAATTTTACAGCTTCGAATTGTTATTAGTAAAATTGATTAGCTAGGCACAAGACTGTAATGGGGTGGGCACTGACCACGTTATTACGATGACTATTACTATGACTACGAAAATATTGTACTAGAATCCAACCAAATCCTTCCTTATATTTCTCAATAAAATACTTTAAATAAATACATACCATGAGTATTTCTTTCAGCGCTAACACTCCGAATGTGTTGGTTTTCCATTTCAGGATCTTGAAGGTCTAGAGAGGCACCTCTAGTTCGAGATCTTCCTAACCTGATGGTCATTAAAAATATTAATATAATTATTAGTAGTTAAAAGCAACGGTTGATTTTGGCGTTTGTTTGTTTGAACACAAACTGCGCTACCTTCCTATCAGAGCGAGAAAATGAAAATATATAATAACACGTTTTCGAAAATCGACCCCACAGCCGTCGCGATTACAGTCAGACGATGTGTCACTTCGCCCCAATGGCCTCGACTAATAATTAACAAATATATATTATTATATCAAATATTAACGATAGATTAGTAATACGAATTTCAATTATGAAAATATTTTATTAAAATAAATAAAAAATAAATGAAAAACTCAATAGAACATTTCATAATTTCTTTCGAAATCATCAGCTATAATAAATTAATAAAAAAAATTAATACCTTCTCTTGATAGTACCGAAGAAGTCTCGTTTCCTTTTACGTGGCGCGGGCTCGGGAGGCGTCTCTTGATTTTTATTAACGTAGTCGCCTTGCTACAACATACAATACATACATTCAATAAATCAATAAAATAATACAAATCTGTCATATTTTCAGTGAGAGCCTAAGCTTTTTAATAAGTAATATAAGGTTACAAAGTCACTATTTACTTAAAGATGACTTTGTGTAGCCAGATCGAGGATATTCATATATGTCACAGCCGTTCAATTACATCATAGCCTAACCATTTTATTAAATGTAAAAGTAAACAAAATAATATAAACGAAAATATTCACTTTTTCTTATAGCTAGAACTTACAATATCTAGAATCTCAGTGATATTATTTTTTAATTTTAAATTAAATGATATATGATACGTTATAGATCCAAGTCATTTGATCACAGTCTTTTGATTAAGTAGCTGAATAAATTAATTTTTCATTAAGTTGTAAATAAATAATTTTCCGAATGGTGAATACAGTCAGACATTGTCAGAGTTTAAAATAAATAATAATATTACGAAAACACAATTACTTTTTCCAATTATATGTTTCTTAAAGTAATAAGTGCATTTTCTCATTGTAATATTTATTTAGTAATATAAAAAATACGTTATAAGATTATTTTAATTAAATTTCATTTATTAGTATCAATTTGTAAAGTAATTTAAAAGTATAGTGTCATGGAAATAAATATAAATATATATAATTATACAATATTTAAAAAATATCGAGAGAAATATGATACTAATACATATAAATTATTTAACAAGAAAAACTACAATAAGCCACATTGTAGTTTTACTTACAAAAGTATGCAAATTCTATAATATAATAATAAATGCATACACATACATATATATACACCTAAAAACATATTTACAACACGATTAGTAATTAAAAATATTAATTGAAAGGTAAAGGAAACAATTTTACCGTTTCAGCATCACCATTTGTTTTTGCGCCATTTTCTTTTATCCTTACACTTTTGGCGGGAGATTGGTTCGGCGTCGATATTTTGTCTTTGTGATCTATATTTTTTTCTTTATTATCTGTATTTTTCTCTATATTATCTGTATTGTTTTGTAAATACGCATTTTCTATTTCTCCCTCTCGCTCCACTTCGATGAATTTCCCGGAATCCGTTAATTCCACCTTTTTTGGGAGTTTTGAATATTTTTAGGGAAGTTAGTTGCAACACAATGATTTGGTTTTAATTTGAGTTTTGTATGAATAAACAATGCTATTAATTTAACAAATAATAAATAAAAAATTCAAATTTTAACCAAATTTTAACATACATTATGAATACTAACAAACATGCTTCATGGATTATTATAAAATTAAATTCAAGGTTGGTTTTCATGGACATAATGTTCAGGCAAAATATTATTAAATGAATGATATTTTAAACTATAAATATAATGCAATGGACACTCACCTTTATAGATTTCGGTTCCTGAGATTTTTCAAACAACATGCAATAAAAAACAGAATTCTAGTTAGTTACTCAATGATCAATACAAAATTTAGGTAAAAAAATTGCTTTTTGTGTTTATTATAATAATAAGTGAACAAATAATAATATTAATTTGCGTACTTCTATATTTATTTACGGACCATATTAAGAATTTACATCTTACTAAAATTTATAATGGAAGATTTATTGACCACCCTTTATTTAAACAAATCAAGAGACGTAAACAAAAAAGAAAAAAATAATAATATTAAATTTACATATCACACAAAAATGTCTACACAAATTTAGATGTAATTTGGTTCTTAATCTTAATCAACACACAGGGCCAAAAAAATATAAAAAATCTCCAAAAACAGTTAAAAACGATAAAAACACAAATAAAATAATATATAATAAATAAAAAAACAAACCCGTTGCACAGAATGTATGATGAGAGTAGACTTATTTGCTGCGTTGGCGGGACTCAGTTCTAATTCACGAAGTGCTGATTCCGTTAGTTGAGATGGATCATGACCTGAGGGTAAAAGATATATGCAGATTTATTTTTATTTTTAAATAAATAACCACCAGTTCATTAAAGTTAATTCAATTATTCACATATTTTTATTCGTGATAGTAATATTTTTGAAACAGAGTGACGCGCGTTATAATTTACAAAATAATTAATTAAACCTTTAAACACAAATGGCTTTTCACAAATCACTATTATTTTAAATTTTGATATAGAACATTCTCGGAGGTTTTCTAGGATCCTATTGTAAAAGCGTACACATAGTCCATAAGTTTACTCTTAACTATTTCTAGTATTGATATTATACATCACCAATTTTAATAAAATCATTAACATTTTTCTTATAATATTATGGAGATACAACTGTTAATATATTAACTTCTTAAAAAAAATGCCTTATGGAATACCTAAGTTATAGATTGCGCGAATAGCTCGCTTCTGCAAAACAAAGATTGATATAATATCACCTGCATTACTCTAAAGTACAATGCAGAACATAATACTCTGAAAATAGCTAAAGATTTTGTTAACGCGAAAGCTGCTCTCAGCTAAGTCTATGCGGCAGTCCGTCATGGCGCACTGCGGGCACCATCACGTTATCACGTGTAGATGAGTGTTCATATATTTTAATGTATTTACCGTTTTGGTGGAAAGTAGTTTTAGTGGTAGTAGTAAGTCTGCCTTGAGGTGTCACAGTGCGTAAACTCTCTTTTATTTTCAACGGCTTCGAACCCAAGTCCGGTATATCTGCACCTTCTATGAATAAGAACTGGAAAAAAAAAATAATTTTACACCATTCATCAACTAAATAATCATTATTATATAATATTATTATTGATATTATACATGTTAAAGTTTTGGAGGATGAATGTTAGTTCCATTTATATACAAAAACTGTGGAACGGATTTTAACGAAACTGCGTACCTTATATATGTATCAGAATAACACTAAGTCAACGTAAACTAATATAAAGATTTTTATAATATATAATTTAATCATAATATTTGCATGGCAAATATTCAGTTAGTAGTTCAAAATACTTAAAAAAAAACACAAAACACGTACTTCAACAGTCAAACTGCCGCTAACATCGTGCTCCTCCATGGGCCTCGTCTGTAGACCTATTTGTTGTCTTTGCGAGGGCGCGGCCAGTAGCTCATCGATGCCGACTAGACCTAGTCCGAGGAACCTACAAATAAACACTTTGACTTACTTTAAATTTGTTAATTATATTAAGTTCTTAATATAAATAATTGTATAATAAATTTGGGTTCCACATTACTAATAAAATAGTACGCTTATAGGATCACTTTGTTGTTTGTCTGTCTGTTTATCAAAGTGAGAAATATTCCGGGATTTAGTTCTTTCGAGTATAGGAAAAATTAAGCGTCTTTCTTATTCTTATAGTTACATACGGAGAACAGATAGGCAGCGGACTCTTAGTAATAGAGGTTTAGATGAAACTTTACAATAATATAGCTTAAACATCAGAATAACACAGAGGCTACAGTTTATGTAAGTATTTTGTATAATTTGGATATAATACAAAAATAAAATTAGGCGAGTCGCTAGTGATATATGTATATTTGTACCTGTGTTGTGTAGTAGTATTTCCAGGAGAAGGAGGTCCGGTGCGATCGTACACTTCGAAGAGCAATTCCGCTGTTTGAGGTGACAGGTCGCTGAAATTATATTAAAAAAATGTTTTTTATACTGGTGTATTTTTAAGCTTTTGTATGTTTCCAAAATATCAGGTCAATATGTGAGACACTACATTAAATCAAATGATTTTTGACGTAATGGCACAATGTCTGACTGTAAATGAGATGGTTGTGGGTTCGTTTCCCATTTGGGAAAATAAATGATATATTCATATCCTCGCTTTGGTAATGGTATTGAGTTTCGCAACCCAAAATTTGGCTATAGATTAGAAACGGAGTGTCTGAACATTAGGTTTCGTCTGCATATCTTGCTACATGTGAGTAAAAGCGTGAAGCTAAAAAAATTTTTATAACCAATATAAACATATACTCACAAAAGGAAATGTTCTTCCCATATAGGGTTAGTGGTGTCTTTTTTGAATGCAGTTTGATTCCTTTGTGGGGGTTCGTCCATTTCAACAACGCAGTATGGTGCCATACAACCTGATTTACCTGCAAAATTGTTATTTATATGTTAATTTAAAAATATGTCTTAAGAAATTATTATACTTTATAGCGAACTAGTGGTTACTTATTTGACGTATAAGAAATGAAGCAGATAACTTCTTATTTAGATTAAATCATTTTAGATAATTAAGACTTTCTGTATTTTTATTTCTATAATTATTTTATCGCTAGACTACACAATAAAATAATTAACGGAATCAATCACAAAGTAATCTTTTTTATAAGAGCAATTATAACGCGTTCTAATTCCTATGTTTTATTAAAGACATAGCACATTTTAACTCAACAATGCGTATTGTTTATGCACAACATTGTATTGATATAAGTTTTGTTAATAAAAACAGTAATAACTATTGCCTTAGGTAGAAAAGTTTCAACCGTGGCATCAACCGGACAAGCATGAGTCGGGCTCGCGCACCAAAGGTTCCGTACCAAAATTGGAGCCCATTTTCTGAAATTCAAGCATAGCTTCGGTAGAGCCCTTTCATCTGATACCTCATTTGAACTAGCGGCTTTAATACTATTTTGATGCTATTATTGTTTAGTATTTAACCACAAATGTATATTTTTCAGTATTTTTTCCCTACCTGTAGACGCAGGCTACCAAATTTCATAATTCTAGGTTAACCGGGAGTAGTTTATTTCCGATATGAATGGCCATATCTATTAAAAATAAATGTTCCTGAGTTAAAGGCTGTTAAGAGACAAACAGGCAGACAGACAAACAAAGTGATCTTATAAGGGTTAATTTTTTCCTTCCATTCCATTAAAGGTATGAAACCCTAAAAATCGACAAATTAAATTGAATAGAGTTATTCAACGATTAATGAATTGCCTTGCCTTGCTTTTATAAATTGATAACTTACCACCTATGTCTTTAGCGCCAACGACTTTGACCAACAAACGTTTATCTCCCAATAATTGTATACAACCGGCCGTTGAATTTGGTGTCGAAGTATACATGCTTCTATCCGATTGTAACTGAAAAGAAACGTTTAGAAGTATTCAATACAAAAGTGAATTTTGGCGGTTAGTGACTGTGTTTTACTTTCTGATTTTGTAAATATGTTGTATGGAAGGCTTTAGACGGCAAAAACGCGGCGTTGAGTTTCGACACTCAACACGCAATGTTCGGCGGCAAGTGGGGGCGAAGTGTTTTAATACTAGACCCCATGTCTATCCCGCTATATGCGGAATACCGCGTGAAGCAAAAATATATACTTGTGCT
>DWAP01003025.1:0-12577 GCA_018230625.1 Heliconius eleuchia
CCTCGAGTGGGGATCGAACCCACAACCAGTCTGTTTTACAGTCACACTTTGTGCCGCTGCGCCACGACTGGCCTCAATTATCATATTATTATATAGCATATAGCAAGATTATCATTGTATTATATGTATTTATTTATATCAATCTACATTATTTTGTACAATAACATCTAATTTATCTTACAACAAAACCTTATTTTGATGTGCAATCATCCAAACCCCCATCACGTACTAGTTACCTCCATTGCTCATTATGACAATTTGATTAAGCCGGCTCACCACGGGTTTTATTGGCCTATATTTCTTGATTAGGCTCGTACAGACCATGTTGTCACGGCTCTATAATAAATGGGGATTGAGTTCGTCGGCTTAGCTATAGATACTTAGGTAGGTACCTACCTATATAATAAATAACAGGATGGACCAGGTGTCTTCCATGAGAATATTATTTGTTTTTGCAAATATTTTTACTGTTTAATTTTAAATATACATTTTTTTTATTGTAATAGTTGGTACAGCCTATGCAAATAATAAATTTTATAAACCAAATTAAATAATAAATACGTACCTGTATGTAAATTAATTTATTTAATGGAATTATAATTGTACCTAATATATTTAAACATGATGTAAATTATAAGGAAATATTCCATAAATGATGCTAATTGTAGAATATTTCAAATATCGAATCAATTTATTTTAACTTATTATTTATATTAAGTTACGAATGTTCATTTATCCTTCTCCACCTAATGAACTGAACGAAGAGAGTTTATTAAGTAAAATACGCTCCTCAAGCGAAAAGCGCATTAAAACAAACAGTGCAATAAAAATAAATCTAACTGCCTATAAAAACTGCCATAACTATCACTTAAACGGTATTGTACTTTGGCTTCTTTTAACTCCTCTGCCGACAAAATGCAGTGACAACAAAGTATAGATAATACGGCTAAAAGAGTATGCGAAAAATCTTTATACAGAATATATTTTCAATATGTCATTGAGGAGCATTAATGCAGAAATTTATAGCAACGACTCGACGGTGAACAGAGACGGACCAAGAAAAGGGTTTACTTTTACTATGATCAATAAATTAAACCCTACTTATCGAAGCTACACCTGCATATTTTCAACTCCTGGAATTTTAAAATTACAACAAAGTAATGACTTTTTATACTTTTTTTATATAAAAAATTAAGATTATATTGAAAATAAATAAGTTTCCTTGTCATAGGATCATTACTATAAATACTTACACCTAAAAAAAATTAAACCTTATTTGACAGAAGGAATTATTTGAATTTAGAACAGGTTTAAAAAAATGCTGCGCCGCCTCAGATATTGTTATCATCAAATTACAGTACATTTACAACATTTTAAAGAAACTTAGAAATCTTTTTAGTTCAACCTGTTTCGGGTAATGAAATAAGAGTATTCAACGTTTAAATATTATCAGCAAGTATATACTATATATAGAGATAATGCTTATCTTGCAGCACGAAGACCTTACACAGCAATAATAAAGACAGTTTATTAAGCTTTTCGACATGACGCTATATCGACTCCAATTAAATATCATTTTTATTGAGAAACTCCTTTAGTATCCCGCGGTCACTATTTTATGTTTTTTTCTTATTTAAATATTCAACACATTTTATATTATTTAATGCTTTTGGAGTGGCACTTTGTTATAGTGATACTATTTTATTTAGTAGGTGGTAGTTAGGTATAGGTTTTGCTATAATTGCTGAATTGTATTTTATTAGTATATATAAAAATAAATTTAATAATAAAATAAAATAAATAATAAATTTAAATATATAGAGTCCAGTCGTGGCGTCCAGGGACACAAGCGTAAGACTGTACACGCGACAGGCTGTGGGATTCCCATTCGAGGAAATGAAATATTTAATATTTTCATTTCTTCGCTCTGCTAAAGGCAAAGCGCGGCGGTGAGTTCCGCCACTCACACGCAATGACCCCAGAATTCGGCGGAAAGTGGACAACGGAATTGTCTTAATCGGAGCGAAGGATCTTAACGCTAGGTTCCCTGGTTCCCTCTGCGTAGCCTGCTGTGTGCGGGATTACAGCGTAAATCTAATCTATTATAATAAAAAGTACCTGTCTTTTTCTATCGCTCCATTCTTAGTTGCTTGCTAGTTCTAGGAAATCTGAAAGAAAAATTATTGTCAAATTATGCAACTACTTACATACTAATTTATTAATTTAAAAATAATTTATAAGTTAAAAATATAACAAGAAAAATAATGATGTATGTTTCCACTTTTAAAGCACAAATACAACCACTTTTCTAATATATTCAAAAGTATAGAGGGTCATAAAATGGGATATGTACACGAACTCTCTCTCGGGCTTCGTAACGATAAATACGAACAAAAGCGCGGAAATCGAACGGAGATCGCTTTCCTTCAATGGTTACTTTATATGCAAATACTTTGCAATAAAATTGGGTACCCTTCTTCTAGCTTCACACAAAGCACGAGCCTTATTTTTTATGTACCTATTGGCAAATTTTATTGGTATTTATTTATTTTTCGATTCGATTGCTATCTTGCAAATATTTTATGTAATATATATATTTTAAACGCATATCTACTTTATCAGCTTCACGCATCCCGCATATAGCAGGATAGCCAGAGGGAAACTAGTGTTAAGACACTCCGTTCCCCACTTTCCTTTGAATTCTGTAGGCATTGTGTGCTGAGTGGCAGATCTGAACAGCGGGCTTTTGGTGTTGGTGCCAGAGGGGGTAAATAAAAATATTAAGAAATAATAATTCATATCCTCGGGTGGAGATAGAACCCACAACCCACAACCATGTCGCGTTTACAGTAACTATGTGCCCCTGGACCACCACTGGCCTCATATCTGCTTACATATAGATATTTCTTTATGATAATATATAATTAACGTTAAACTGTTCCGCATACGTTAGCCGTTAGCTTTACGACTAGAAGCATTATAATAAAAATCTTTAATAACATTCCGACATCTTGTTTCTTCTAACGTTCATCACAGCATTCCACCTACGAAATCGTAAACATCAAAAATCAGTTTTCTTTGATTATTATAATTTAAGTAGGCCGTGGCGTTGGGGGTACAAGCAACACTATAATAAATACGACGGTTGTGGGTTCAATTTTCACAATGGGAAATAATTATTATTTATTAATGCTTTCAATTCTTTCATCTGGTACCAAGAGACAATTGCGGCGTTGATTTCCGCACGCAATACCTCTAAAAGTTCGGTGGAAATTAGGGAACGGAATATTTTAACATTTGGTTCCTTCTTGTGCGGTTAACTAAACTGCGGTGAACTTTAAATTTAACCCTGTTAAATGCGGGATACAGCGTGAATCTGAAAAAAAAAATCAGTAATATTCTTTTCGTAAGCAGCGATGGAATCTTTAAATTATTATACATGATATCCGAGATTCACGCCTTTAATTTTTTTTCTTCCAATAAGCTTGTAACTAGAACCGGCTACACTATAAACTCCATAACAAACTGCCACATGAAGCCATATCTTGTGTACATTATGAGCTTTTTCGTTTAAGCCGGAATATCTGTGTCGCATGTTTAAAATGTCATATGATAAAATCTGATACAAACGAATAAAGACTTTCGTCCAAAATGGTAGGGTTCAATTTGCAACAATACTATTTTGCAGTAGAATGAGAAAAACAAAGGCGTTCACCGCCCTTTAGATGTTTTACTTAACAGTTCATAATACCAAGGTATAGATATAAAACCGGACTTATTTCACTAAATAAACATTTTATGTTTAGAAATTCCAACTGATCTCCGCTGAGATCAGAAACAAAAAACAACGTAGTAGGCGTCTAAAAGTAAAAAAAAATATAATATAATTAAGAAGAGAAATTTATAAGAATGTTAATTAAAAAATTAAATATTATTATTAATATGTAAAAAATATAAAGGTATGGTGATAAGGATTTGTATCAAGTCACCTTTTCAGACATTCCAGCTTAGCTAGGAACATGACCGAATTAATTTTTTATTTCAAGTGTCAAACGTGCGAAAATTTACAATACATTTTTCCTACTATGGAAAAATTTCATTGTTTTACAAATACTATATTTTCTGTAACACCGCCCACTTTAAATAGGTATATAAATACCTACACATGAATAAACTAAAGTCAAAAATGGTTCGTTCTCATTACGACAATGTAGCGTGGAACATCTAAATTACTTATTGGGCGGCTGTCCGCTTGAGTTATAGTAACATAAATTAAGAGCGTGAGATACGCCCTTTGCAATATTCACCTACGGGACCCCTATCGCCTACCCTGTCAAAACTTCCATTATGTTTTACAAGAAATTATTACCCTGTTTCATTTGATTATCTCCATATACGTACATCCTTAGTGATTTCATTATTGAATGACGTTATTTTAACTACATATTATAAGCAATACCACAACCTACATTACCAAAAGTGAAGATACTTATATTTTATGCATTTTATGAGAGTGCTGTTAAAGTTAAAATGTCCGCGAGACTCTTATAAACATGTCAACTGCAATAATGAAAATTCAAAACACTCAATATTAAGCCCACTGAGATGTTTTTAATGTTTCTCTGATTTTTTATACCGTTCATACCATATAAATATTTTACGTGGTTTATAAATTTAAAAATAACAACATTTCAAATTTAAAACCATTTTTCCATCCAGGCTTTCATATCAGCACTTTCATATCGGCGTCCACAATTCTTTCATACAATACCCGAATGGCCCACATAAAACTCGTAGTCTCTTCTATTACGTGACATTTTCAGTCTTTCACCAGCTATATTACTATATAAGTATTCTTATCAGTCCAAAGCGAATCACGTTTTTCTTATTTCTTTTTCCCGGCCCGAAATCGTAAAATATATTATTAAAGCCGCTTTCAGAAATTTAAGAGGGAGTGAAAAACTCTTACAATTAACGTTGGTTGGAAGATATCAGCAAAGTTTTTTTTTTCATTACAGTAGAGAAGTAACGAAGGTGGAGGATTCTCATAAAAACGCCACACAACTTAATAAGTAAAGCTAGCATTTGAGAAGATTTATCACAAAACTATATTGCGTATCATGTCTTAAGCCCGAGGCGTACACCGCATACGTTGTGGATAAGGCCGTAGCTATAAAAATAGATATATATCATACGAACGTACCGCCTCTAATATTTACAAAGAGGCCATATGAAATATTTTGACATTTCTAGGTAGAAAACGTGCCGCATTGCGGCGGACTGGGACGCGGGTGTTCCTTCGCGGAAACATTCTAGCAATAAAGACGTCAACCTTCGTATTTCGATTAGATGGCAAAAACATTTTTTTATCCAGATTAAAATGGAAATAAGGGATATATACCAAGAATAAATATTTATATTATCTATTTCGTAAATCATTACACTCAAATTGAGAGTATATTTAACGTCCCTAAGATATCCCTATATTATCTCTTCAATCGTCAATATCTGATAATTTAAAGATGTAAAACTGAAGATGTCAGAAATTGTCTATTGTTTAATAGAAAATATATTATATTTTAAGATATGATATCAAATTTTAAGCTTTAAGAACTTAATTCACATAATATGCTGCTTCGTTATAATAAAATGACAAATCATTAATGCCTATTTGAAAATAAATATTGAATGTTCTGAATAAATGGCGCTATATGTTCTGTGTTTCATACAACATTCAGTGAATAACACGAAGGTGGTACAAAATCTAATACTTATTCAATACACGTTCGGGCTCAGGTGATGCGAAGTGGAGATACAGAACGGTTCGTGTTTTATTGTTATTCCCACTCTGCGAATTGAATTTGAAACAGTAGGTACCGCCGCGATCAATACTGAACTACTGCGAACCCCTATTTACCTACAGTTTTACTACTGGCGTTAAGGCTGCTGCTGAGTTAAGAGATTATAATGGCACCGCGCGGAAATTAACAATTACACAATTACACTGTCATTTTGCATATCTATACTAATATGGTTCCTTTATTAGTATTAAAGAAGTAAAGAAAATTCGTTGTTGGTTTTTTTATTAAATATATTTGCTTTACTAACTTTGATTTTATTATTTGTGTATAATACCTACATTTGATGTGATACTAGCGTAACACGCTCCTTTTAGCAGCAATCTGAATATCTTTTATTTAATTCCATTTAAGCGTTTTTGCTTTTTCAGTGTAACACGAACCGTTGTGTCAGTCCTAGAGGAAGCTGTCATCGGTTTGGAAGGCAGTTCCACAGAGAATAGTCGACAAGAAACTAAACAGTTGCCTTTTTAAAATATAATATACAATTAATGTAATTAATTAACCATCATTAATTTTCCGAGTGATCGAGATCAACAGTATTTAATTTACACGCACCATTATAACTTTGCTTATAAATATATTGCATAAATCACGTACGGAATTATACATCATATCTTGCATATATTATTTAATTTATAATTTTTCAAATGTTTTCGTATCAATATGCACCCAACGTGGACTATTATGTAATAAACACAATACATAATATATATAAATATAAATATAAAATCATTATTACAGTATCATTTTTAAAAATCTGTTTTGTAAAACAAAATGTATTTTTATACGATATAATAGTCATTTTAATGTAATGTAATTAATTTAAAAAAATCTTATTTAGAATTCGAAGAAAAGAGACTTCTCAAAGCTCGCGTATTTGGTTTAAATTTAATTTTGTTTTAGAGCCCGACTCCAGGCTTACTTGGGCGCCGTTATCTGAGCCGTTTTATCTCCAATGTAATCTTGTTAAGAGGCCCCCTTTTCGTCTCTACCCGCTCCTTCTGTGGAAGCAATAATGCTGAAATCACCGGTTTTCGGAGCTTAAACTAAGCCACGCCATTATTATGAAATTTTAGACCAAATGAGTATTCACTCTATATTTTGATTAAGTAGAAGTAAAAATATTTTAAAACTTTTCATATTTTAAAAGGTTAGATTAAAAGGATTTGAATACCAAATTTATTGAATGCCGAAAAAAAAATCTAATAATATAATATTATTAATTGACAAATAAATCTAATTGCTATCTGTGATGCCTTGTCGTCTTGACATTCAGAATTTTCGATTTCTTATATTATATTATCATAAAATATTATTTAAATATCTCGATAACATGCCACTTTTAGACAAAATACCGAATGTGAATAAATGTTGCGGATGCGTTACAGATTTAAAAACTGCAGCAGCCATAATTGCGGTTCTTGGTATTGTAAGTTTCTTATATGAGTAAGTCAAAACAATCCTTCAACAAATAACAAGTATCTAAGTCGAGACTATAATTGTTTTTAATAAAATAAGCTGTTTATATGAATATCTATTGGCAACAAGGCAAAAGTCCCGCGTTGAGTTCCGCCAGTCAACACACACACAAAATCGGCGGAGAGTGGAGAACAGAGTATTTTGGCACTAGGTTCCCTCTGCTTACCCTGCTGTATGCGGGATAGAGCGTGAAGCTGATTAATAATATCAAAATTTTCTTAAAATATCTAATCACAGGTTACAAGTCCAGCCATTTCATGGGTTGTTGTGAGACACGCATATGTTATACGAGTCACATGTGTTGTATCGACGAACACATCGCGCCCCGACGTTGTAGACATCAATCTTAATAACGCTGTAAGTTCATAAAGCCGAGATCTAAAATTTATATCTATTGTTTATAATTTACTCCGATAGAGATTTGTATTCTTACAGACATTTAAGAAACACAGATAATCAATTTATCCATTAGAAAAAATATTTGCTTAAAGAAAGACTATTTTTTCTTCTGTTATCACGAACATTAATATTTTAATCGAAAGAAAAGTTACATTTTTATAATAAAATACACAGTTACTGTCTTTTAAGTTTGACATTTATACATATAGAAATTTTCAGCTAAGTTTCGGCTTTGGTGCAAATGCTGGTCTTGGTCCATCATGTCTTTCACGTATATCTTCAAACAGAACTAAAGATGATAAAACGAAATCAGAATATGTCCAATTTGTCAGATACAGCGGATGGGTGGTGTTTCTCGCGGATATTGCCTTCCTCATTAGCAGCGTTAATTTTCTTATCAAAATGTTCAAGGTAACGTTTTAAATTAACGAATTATTTTGAAGTAATTCATTAGCTTATTAATTTTCTATTATGGAAATTATATATTATAAAATATATTTTTAATTCTATACACATATTACTCTGAATTCTATTTCCACGACGATCATAATTAGTTAGACATTTATGAATAAGCTCAAAAACAAATGTTATAATATATTGTTTTCCTAATAAAACTTGATGAATTTCAAAACGATAAAAGAAAAAATATTTGAATCAACGTAAGCAAAAAGAGAGAAAATTTAATCGAGTTTCTTTTCTTTTCATTTCAGGGCCCTGATAAGCAAGCATCCCAAATTTTTATCTACACTGGTCTCCTTTCAATAGTCTCTACATTTATGTATGGTATATTGTATGTGTCGGCGTGCATGTACGTGGGCGGCGGATTCCCAGTTTTTGAGTTCTTTTTTGCAATGATCGACTTAACAAGTTAGTTCATCAAACATATATCTTGCAAAATTTGTTAACATATTATGGAAATACTTACGTAAATGTATAAGATTTGCAAAAAAAGCGTTTTAATCATAACAAAATGTAGTATTTTTATTGGTATGATGGCGCAGTGGATTATGGTGTGGGTTCGATTACCACTAAGGGGGAATGAATTATTTTCATATGTATACGAGATAAAATTTTACAATTTTTTTTAAGTATTTAACATAAACATCCCATTACTTGTAGCTAAAAACGTTCATATATGTATATTATAAAAAAGTTACATTTTAAATGAAAAAATCACTTTCATTCTACACGAATGACCTACCTACCGACCAACAAATAAATACCCTACGATTATAGTTCTATGTATCTATTCAAATTATCTTATATTATATTATACAAAACTTATATGAATGTTTTAATGAATACAGAACATCTTTAATAAGTCAACATACAGTAATAGACATTAAAAATAAAATTGTTACGTTTCAGTATGGCTCTATTTTATTGTTGTGATTAATTCATACTATAAGCTAACGTCACCTGCACCATCTCTAAGGGATCAATTCACCAATTTTGTAATGTCAGCCTTTTTAACGTTATATGGTCACATTACAAACTTAACTGACTGTTTCAGGTTCAGGTATAAAAATTCTTAGATAAATTTCTTAAGTATTTTTAATTTTCAGTGTGGATCTACTATTTAATAGTGGTGTATTCCTACAGCCGAAGAACACCATCAAGCCACTCTTAGTATTTGGGTATAAGAAGTATTATGATAAAAGAAATGGAACGAAAATTATATTTTTTAAAACAATTTTTTGTAATAAGCTTTACACGTTTGTAAGTTATAATATAATGTTTTCTTTCTTTCGAATAAGATCGTTAGTAAATATATTCGTTGGTATCATCATGATCTTTTATTTATTATGTTTCTAGTTAGTATTTATATTTTTATGGTTCCGTACTTTTAAGGAAAAAACTGTAAAGGGAATTAAAATTAATTGGTTACTTATCTAGAATTATGAAATTTAGTAGCTAGCAACTACAAAAAAAACAGCACAGAGGGAACATAGTGTTAAGAAACTCCATTATCCACTTTCTGCTAAATTCTGGAGGCATTGCAACTACACGTAATATTAATTTAGGAAAAAATATGAAAATTATACAGTTGTGGTTAAATTCTTAAAAAAATAAGGGCTTTAAAAGGGGTTTAAATTTAGTATTTAACTAAGCCTAAATTTCATAAAAAGGTCGAGAGCAATTTTTGTACGGAAACCTCAATAGGCGAGACTGGCATCTTACGGCATGTAGAGATTTATACATGTTATCTAGCGACGGAAACATAATGCCTTAGCAATAGCAACACTAGGCGTGACTTTCAAAATTTTTAAATTAATAAATTTGTGATATAATCGAAAGTAGCTTTAAACTGGACATGCATATAAAAATATATTTTTATTTATTAATTGTTACTATATAAATAAGCTTATTAGTATTTCTCTTTGGGCACCTTTTAAGGTAAAGTTCAATTTTGACAAACCGTTTATTGTATGTCATGAAATAAAATCTGTGCTTGCCGCTGTCATATAATCACTCGAAACTATATTTCAGGCGATACACTTAACGGGATTTTTAATTTAGTTTATTGTCGCAAACTCCGTATAAAGTCGCATCAATGGTATTTGAATATCTTAAAAAAGTGAACAAATGTGCGTGTTTTATTATTATAGTCATAGGATTAGTAAGTTAAAATTAAAATGCCTTGATTAATAAAAAAATTGTTATAAATATGATATTAAATTGCAGTAATCAAAAATATATAATAATTGCATTAATTCTTAGTTATTGGGTATTGATACTGCTGCGGAATTATGCGCTCCTTATTGCGAATCACTGTTCACCGTTGAGGCTCCCACAAAAATTCTCACTAATATTGTGAGATGGATTTTACTTGTAGCTAAAATAGCTTTAATGGCATTCATTTTTGGTCTATTTTGGGTAAGAATTTTAAAATATTTTATTTTAATAAATTTATAAGTGAGTAAAGTAAGTTATTATATATCCAATATCAATGTAAAATTATCACTTATAAACAAAATATAATTAAGCCAATTATTTATATATAGGTAACTAAAGTAAGTTGACGGACGGATTGGTATTCAACTTAAACTTAACTTTGTAAAATAAGATGTATCATATATCTACTATTGAACAATATGATGCCGTTAAAAAATGACAACCAAGATAAAATAACACAAAATATAACAACAAAAGGTTCCCTCTCGCACCAAGGTCTTGAATATACAAAAATCTTCCTCATTTCGTTATAATACAATTTTTATTGATTGATATTAATTTATAATAATAAAAAATATAATTGAGGCCAGTCGTGGCGCAGTAGCACAAAAGTGTGACTGTAAAACCGACTGGTTGTGGGTTCGATCCCCACTCGAGGAGATGTGATGATTATTTATATTAATTTATTTTTTTTATATTTTCTTTACAGTCCATAAAACTAACAGCAATCATTGTGATATATTGTGCTCTATCATCTATTGTAGTATCAATATTGTTCTTTATTGTTGTTCTCATACACCAACAACATACTATTTGCGAATGGTATGAAACGCAAATATTTGCTGTTTTCCTGTCTTTAATATGTAAGAAACCTCAATGTTTTATTAAAAAGTATATTGCTTTTAATATTATACTTCTTTTGGAGTGTCAGGGTAAATGATAAGAGTAAATTTTGAAGACGAACGCGCATTGAATTCTAAAAAATATCTCTTTGTTACCTATTAGATATTTAAATACAAGTTATTTGAGTCAATAATGCGCTATAATAAAACTTTCTTTCAATGTTTTATTTTTTTCTATTATAAATGATAGCCCAAGATCCCAGAGCCCTCTAACCTAAGTAATTTTAGCAAAGCTGAAATCTTGAGGACCATTAGTGTAATATATAGTTAAGACAGTATGCTTACTCATTAACTTAAAAATGGAGCCCTCTCGAGGAGAGGTAGCCAAATAAAAAAAAGCCAAATCACCAAAAAAGTGACATCATCTACCACATCAAATTATTTAAATACATATACATATATTTTGATGTAGGTATAAATTTAACATTACAGAAGCAATTTCGTCCCAATAGTTAATAATAAAGTAGACATCATTATTTTATTAGTATATCATATATTTAATATAGGTTTTTCTAAACTAATATTTAGAGTTTGATAAAATTCAATAGATAGGCATATTTTTTATTATTCAATTATATCGTGAATTATTTTTAAAAAGAAGCATAAAATGGTTTTTAGCGGAATGACAACCAAGCGTCAATAATTTGTCTTTTTAATCATCTTGTCAGTGAATTAAAAAGTAATATCATTTGTTTACGCTATATAGCAGAAACATGTCAATTTTTAATTTTTTACCAATCGTTGATAATGGCTGTTTTTGCTTGAAATTAAAACTTGCCTCAATCCTTATTGCTGCTTATGGAATTGTAAGTTACTTTGGTTTATTTTGGATTCCCATAAATTAAGTTATTATCTATTAAGAGACTATATTAATCAGTAGCTAAAATATATGTGACATTAAAAAGTATGGTTAGTCTACAATTAAACGAATAGCTATCACCATATGTTATAGGTTAGTCTTGGATGGACAACTTATTATATGAAAACACGCACAATATGCGCACCTGACAGCAGCCTGGCACCTGTTATGAAATACGCAAAAATTATTTTAATCACAGGAGACGTCAATGTAGTGATTGGTTCAGTAATATTTCTAATTGGAATATTGATAGTTAGTGTTAATATTGTATATTTTATAGATCTAGTATAGAGTTTATTTGATTTAGTTTATATTTACATAAAGTAATTACAGCTTACATATATGAGGCCAGTTGTGGCGCAGGGGCACAAAGTGTGACTGTAAAACCGACTGGTTATGGG